>JANHGL010023219.1:11680-57415 GCA_024611195.1 Ceyx melanurus | reverse complement strand
TCAGGAAGAAGTTCTTTACCTTGAGGGTGGTGGATCAGTGGAATAGGCTCCCCAGGGAGGTGGTTGAGGCCCCATCCTTGGAGATATTCAAGGTGAGGTTGGACAAGGCTCTGAGAAAGCTGGTCTAGTTGAGGGTATCCCTGCTCACTGCAGGAGGGCTGGACGAGATGACCTTTGGAGGTCCTTTCCAGCCCTAGCCAGTCTATGATTCTAAGATAGACATTTCCTTGTGACCAAAGCTGGGTGTTCCATGTGGGCAAGGTCATTTCTTCTGAGGATTGGTGACTCTCCGGAGACCTTTCAATCGACTAAGCAATTCCGTAATGAAGTCCTACAAGGAGAATTGTTTGAAGAAGGATGTTACCTCCAGTGCTCACCAGCCCAAAGAGTACTATGGCACTTGCATTATTCCCACATTCACCTTCATGTTGAGCAGAAACCAGAATTTTGACATGTATTGAACAAACCTATCTTCTAGCTTAGGAAAGTAGACCTTTTGATGAATGGGAAGGGTCTAAAAGCCCCTCCCCTTCCCCTGTGTCCCTCTGGAGCAGCCATGTTTACTTTCTTCCCAGGAACCAGCCTGCCCCTCTTGATCCCAGATACCTGCTTTTTCCACCTTGAGATGATCTCAGGATCTGTAGTCCTCTTTCAGGTTCCACTGCTTCCTGTTACCATCATAACCTCCTGCCCACTTCTGCTGCCCTCCCAATCTAGGGCAAAGCAAGCTGTTCCTCTTACTGAGCCTGTAAAGCTCCATCTTGTGTATTGCAAACCATCTCAGCACTGTGCCAGTTCTACAAGGAAGTGTCTGGCAGAGAAGAGGTGGAGCAAAACACAGGTAGGACTAATAATAACCTGGAGCAGGGGTTGAGGACAGGCAGAGCAGATAGATGAGCAGTTAATGGAGATAAACCCCAACTGCTTTGCTGACACAGCCAAGGACTATGAACTAAACAGGACTGTCTGGTTATTCTAAGGAGAAGTCCATGTAACTAGTGCAAACTTCACCCTCTGCGTGGCAAGGAACATCACCATAAGGAGTGTTCAGTCTTTCTTCACCCACAGAGGTAGCTACATGTCCTTGCAATTAGGCAAGGCACCTGGAAGTATTGCAACTTACTACCATTTGTGCTAGGTGGAAGCTCAAGTTCCTCATCTGGGTGGTCAGAGGTTGCCTGTGACAGCATGCTCTGGAAGTGAATGCCTAGCTAGCATCATACACACCTTTTCAGTCAGTCCCTTCAGAAGAAACCAGTTTGTTTACTCTGTCTGCTTTCTGCAAATAGGCTGCTGTCATCTTTCAGGGGGACTGGATTCCGGATCAGCAGGGTGAAAGTTCATACTTTTGTCACTGGGGCAGCAGTATTTGTTTGTAGTAAGCAGATTGCATGCTGTCTGCAAGACACTTTCATGGCTTGTTAATCAGGAACACAATCTTTTTTCAGTTTCTCTCTCTGGGAATATGGTTTGCCTAAGATCTGAAATTCAGGCACTCTGAAGCCTGCTTCTGCACTGCCAGCTTTGTCTGCTGAACCCCTGCTAGGAGATGATCTGCAATGATTGCTACAGCAGAGTTTAATTTCAGTGGCAGTCATGCATCCACCTCATTTTCTGCATGTTCATCATTGTACACAGGCTTGTCAAGATGTGGAGACTGATAAATGATGTCCATGCACAAGGAAGCAGTGATGGGGACCCCATTTTGCACAGGTATGCAGCATAATGAAGGCAGCTGATGTGTTGTGCATGCACTACACTGCAAAGTACTGAGTTCTGCTCCTTTAGACATTGTGACAGCTTGTGGGATTTAACTTTCTACCTCAAAGCCAGTACTTGGGAAGTTCACATATGGGAAAAAAAAAACAACACATGTAAAACTAATTTACGTGGCCACTGCTGAACAGTTATCTGCCCAGTCCAATCTGAGGATCATCCTACATTCTTTTCACTAAAATGATTTAAGCTATGAATCACAGAATTGTCCAACCATTAATCTAACACTGCCAAACCCACCATTAAACCAAGTCCCTCAGCAACTCATCTAATGCTTCACAACCCTTTCAGTGAAGAAGCTTTTCCTATTGTCCAACCTAAACCTCCCCTGATGTAATTTGAGGACATTTCCTCTTGTCCTATCAAGTGCATTTAGTTAACAGTGTGCCAGATGGTTATGTGAGCTGTATCACTGTCTATGCCTTTTCTACTCTGAGGACCAAGTAGCAACTCAGCCTGGTCAGCTTAGGATATCCAAAACATGGAATGAACTTTCTTTAGCTGTAAAGTGTAATTGCTTCTTAGCTCCACTGCTCTGCCTTCACATCACCCATGTAAGTTTACATGTCTTTTTCTAAAATACAGAATAAAGTGTCAAACAACTCCCACTGGGAATTAAACAAATCTGCAGCATCATGTGAATCATAGCTCAGCTATTCAGCCATGAAGCAACAAAGGCACAGTCTTGCATCACAGTATAACATACATCTTTATATAGAGAGATGGTGCTTCACTCACCTCAGTTGGACTAGAGCACTCATGGAGGATTTCCTAAAAACCAAGGAGGAGTCATTTTAGTATTTTATGATCTGAACTCTTCTCCCATCCCTCTGAAAAGGGCATATAATCTTACTACATTTCATAGGATAAGACACAGGGAAGCATCATACTATACTGTATACACATATACTCTGTACCCTACACACCACTACTTTTCTTTATGAAGGAGGTCCCTAATGTAAAGTCACCAAGTCCTTTTATCTGACCTGTAGTTTTAATTTCTGTTCTTCATTAGGGACCTCCAGGAGATCTTCAAGATCAATTTGTGGTTCAGTAGTTGCTGCTTCTGTTTCCTCTCTTAGCTAAAAAGACAAAAAGAAATGCACAGTTAATAAACTTTAAAACTTCTAACAATTCCAGAGGCCACTTTTAAAGAACAGAACAACTGAGAAGGAACTAGATATAATGCAAAAGTTCATGCTTTTTTTTTCATGCTATGCTGCAAAGTTCAGGTCAAGATATAATTAATCTCAGAATAAGAAGGTTCTTATAAAGAGGACGTGTATTCCAGCCCCTCTGTAGTGTCTTGCTACAGCCTCACATCCTGATGTACATGTTCTTATTCCCACCTTAACACTTGGTACCACTGCTCAGGGATCATCATCCATCATGGGAAGACCCTTTCAAGGATGTCTAAGTGTAACTGCCAACTGCAATGTCCTTAAGCCAGCATGAGACAACCCTCATCTATGAAGGGTGTACACAAGTGTTCACTAAACAGGATCCAATGGTCTCAGTCTTAGGCACAACTAATACAGGGAGAATTTTAGTCTTTTAGGCTAAATACATTCACGTAGTTGGTATTTATACTAAGGCTTTGTACAGTAGACCATTACACTTTTGAAAGGCCTAAAAATATTTTGCCAGCTTTCTCTAGCAGGTATGAGAGGGATATAATAGTCTCCTTTAGATATAAGAATATAACCTTGTAATGCATGGGGATGTTATTTGAAAACAATTGTGAATGATCACAGACATCTTTTAGCTCCAAGTGCTTCTATACAAGGCTGGAAGGAAAGCAGCCTGTGGATTCCAATGTATTTGCAAAATGAATCCTTGACAACCCAACACTGGTGGTGGTATTCTAACATAGTAATCAGGACAATAGGGATACTGAATAAACAGTGAGGTACCTGATTGCTGGGTAGCATTTATGGATGTCCATGTAAAACATTAAACAAGAAAGTCAATACTTACAGGGGAAAAAAAAATATAAAGAACCATTTGCTGAGCAGTCTCTGATACCAAGTAGGAGCCATTTGTTCAGTTTGTTATGCAGATGACTTGACAAGAACTAATAAAACAGAGTAAAAAACACATTGTACTGTGAAACACACAGCTTTTATTCTTAAAAATAATAGTTTTCATGTGACTATTTAGACAAGTGTTGATTCAGCCTGACTTGGGCTAAAAAGCTCAATAGGCCAAGAGGTGAGACAGGGTAGGAATCCCCTACATATTTCTGATCCTAGCATGAGTGGTGTTCTGCCTTCCACATGTGGGCAATCATTGCAAAATAAAAAATTGTCTCCAGACTCTGAATTTTGTTGCAGAAAGCCTCATGACAGTAAATAACATAGCATTGAGATTATCTGTCAAGAGGTGATGTTTGAACTAACCTTGCTGACATTTCAATCTGCAGTGCTGTTTATTCTGACTCTGTCACAGAGGTTTCTGGAAAAAAAAAAGCAGGAGGACCTACTGGACACCTGGGTGATTACAAGTAATTTACTGTGGCACATATATTTATTTGAAAAGGTCCTGTGTACCCCCTGCCCTACACCCTGTTAACAGTCTCTGACCTAGCACAGTGTCACATTATGTAATTCCTGGTACCTAATCTCTTAGGTTGGCCCAAAGAGTCCAGGAGGCTGGGGAATATGTTGTTCTGGAGAGGTGTTGGCAAAGGCTACACACTGGCAATCTGTTCCTGTAGGAGCATGGCTAGATTTCTCACTTGTGGCTGCTGGGATTTTGTAGTAGGGAAAAAAAATACCCCTTTGGGTACTCTGATGACAGTAAACAGCTCCTAAATCTCAGAAAACCAGAAGTGATAACATACTCTGGCTTGTTTTTCTGACACCTTTACAAGTGTACATCTGCAGACTCAAGCAAGAGCAGCACACAGGGAGCCTCATCTTGGATCATGTTACTGGTGGTACCAAGTGCTTCTCATCTATCTCAAAAAAAACCAAAACAAACAACAAAAACAACCCCAAACAATCTTTTTTAAAACTGCAGGAATTCCTCAAGGGGCAAAATGTTCTTATACTCAAAGCAGCAGCCATTCTCCTTGCTTATCTCTGCAAATCTCAACAGTCAGGCTAAGGGCTCTCTGCACTCAACTACCAACCCCAGGAACAGTTTCTTAAACACCAGCACAGGCATGGTTGGCAAGAGACTTAACAGCCTTCACTCAGCAGGACCACCCCTCTGGCACTTCATGGATACACTGAATTTTGACTGTATGACTGTCCAGCAATAATATCTGCTCATGTGTACACTATATAAAGTTTCATCACATGTTATAGCAGGGGGTCCAAAGATAGAGCTGATGATTTATTACTATCATTTTATAAACTATAGAAAACAACTGAAAAGTTGCAATTAAGTCTTGAGAGATTATGAGCTTTCATCCTTAGTCTATATTATTGTTTGACACTAAAATTGTTTGGGAAGTCTAAGAATGTTAATGAACAGAACAGGAGTCCTAATACTTCCTAATAATTTGTGACAGAATGAATGATCTTTTTATCTATATTTGTTTTCTGCTGTGTGGTTTTTGCCCATGGCAGGAATAAAAATAGAAATTCACTACTTTTCCTCTCCCAGTGTAGCATAAGAACCTGGAGGATTCCCACAAATATCAATAGGAAACAGTCACACAGAAAATTACTGTAATAATTATGATGATAATAATAAACTGCAACAATAAGACAGCTTCAGAGACAGTTCCTGAAGTCTTTTTTTCTTGTATCTCAAAAATGTGCTTAATGTCTGGTGGGGTGCAAATACAGAAACAAACAAAACAGGTGTCAAGGGCAGAAAGGTCTTGACAGTTCATTTGATCCATTCCCATCCAGGATATGAATAAACTGTTCTACACTATTTGTTAAATCCATCTATGTGTTCTGTTGAAGATGTACCACTCTGTGAGCCAAGAAACCTATGTTCTTTTTCTTAATTAAATAGCCATTGACCTACAGGGAAAAGCAAAACCCTTAGTCAAGCTATTTAAAGGGGTTTAAGATGTTCAGTGACTTAACGTGTCAACATGCATTGTTTCATAAGTACAACATGGGAAATCTGTTCACCTTTTCCTGTACTACACTCCAAAGGAATTATCTCCAATATGGAAAAGCACTTTCTGAAAGCTCCCAGTGCAAGTGCCATCCATCTAAGCACGAAACACAATAGAAGTGATACTACCAGTTAAAATATCAGTGTACCCAGCCAGTGCTGGAAAATCACTTAAACATCACACTACCCTGAAGAAAAAATGCCATGTACAGGCATTTACCTGCCTTCAACAGGTCAGGTAAAGTCTGGTATGATTCAGGTGCTGGGCCTAGGCTCTCCTGGATCTCTCTTAGTGGGACAAGTCAAGTGGGAAGAATTTCAGAAGTGCTGTTCCTGGCACTGGAATCTCAGGCAAGGAAGACATTCATGGGAATTTATGAAGATGAAGGAGTATCTGGAGTACATCATTCAAACAACATCTATAGCTACACTGTTGTGACCAAAAGGATCAAGGGTACACTGGTACCTCTGACTCAGCTACCTACTTGTGGCAAAGCTGTTTGCTACATGGAGCTCAGCAACAAGAATCATCCTAGGTTTGTCTGTCTCTAGGTTCTGCTACTCATGCTGAGTACAAGCTACACCCCCTCAGCAGGTGCAAGACCAGACCAGGCAGTTTAAAGACAGTCAGATTATTTTGGTGCAAGCTCCTCTGACTGCAGGCACACCAGTCAGAGAGACTGCTGTGCTAGGTGGAAATAAGAAACTGAAAACTGAAGGCGAGAAGCTGTTTCCAGTTAAGGCAGAGCAAGAAAGCCTCTGTCCCAGCAAACAGGGCCTCTGATGAGTGAGGGGCTGCTTTGCCCCAGCTACTCACCTGGCATTGGTACAGCTCCTGCAGCTGGGCATTGATCCATTCCTCCAGGTCTAGCCAGCGCTGCAGGTCTTTACGGTTGTACTTGATGGTCAACTTGCCCAGTTTCCTGTGTGATGATTCCTCCCCAGGTTTCTCTGGTGTCTGGAAAGTCACCCGGGGCAGCGTGCTGGAGTTGCTGGCCATGCTCACTGCTCCGTCCCCTGATGGCTGGGACTCTCCTTCCCGTGGGTTGCCTCACTCCTTTTCTCTGTCTCCTTTAACCAATGCCTCTCTGCGAGTCGTGGCTTGCAGGACGAGCTAGTCACAGACTCCAGGGGCAGGCAGCATTGGTGAGCCCAGGGAGAGAGATGGGGGAGACCACAGGGCTGGGGCAGCAGCCAGGCTGTGCAGGCAGAGTTAAGGCAGCAAATTCTTGGGTTTCACCACGGGCTGTGCTGACAGGAGCAGGCAGGCAGAGGAGTTGTTGTAATAACATCTGTTGCTAAAAGAAGCAAAGTGAACCAGGGAATTGATGAAACAAGTTTGTTAATATTTAACGCAAGTCAGCTCCAAGAGGTGGGGAAGAAGGAGGTTTTAAATGACTGTTTTCCTACAGGTATAACTTATGTGCATGTGCAATTCCAGAGAGCTGATCCATACATAATGCATTGAATCCTGTTGTATTCAAGCCTCGTGAGCCTCTGTAATCTACTTTACCTGCAGCTACAGGGTTCAGGTCCCATCAAAATGGTGTATTTTACATTTTTCAGCACAAATAAGGAGAAGTGGTCCAGAGTCAGGTGGCTACATCCACTGCTTTACAAGAGTGGGAATACTAGGTCAGTGACAGTTCAAGCCAAACTTGGGCTCAGCAGTACCATTTTAGGACAAGAGGGAATGGCTTCATATTGCAGCAGGGGACATTTAGGTTGGATGTTAAGAAAAACTTCTTCTCCAAGAGGGTTGTTAAGCATTGCAACAGGCTGCTCAGGGAAGTGATGGAGTCACCATGCCTGGAGGGGTTTAAAAGATGCATAGATGTGTGTAGGGACGTGACTTAGTGGTGGACATTTATGATTGGACTTAATGATCTTAAGGGTTTTTTCCAACCTAAACAATTGTATGATTCTATGATTTCACATTATTCTACAATCTGTAAATTTATTCCAGCTTTCATAAAAAAATCTGAAATATTTCTGGTGGCTTGAATTTGAGATCCTTTGAGTAAGGCACTTCTGAGATTAGAAATTACAGTTGTACTATATGTTATCATTAAGTTTACAATCTCTTTCTTGCTGGAAGACAGGTTAAAGGTCTGCAGCATTATTGCCCTAAGTCATTTAAAAAGGATCCATGTGAGCAGCACTGTTCAAAGAAGCAGAAATCAGGCTGGCAGTCCAAAACAACCAACCCTTCTCCTACTGATAACTGCTACTGAGCAGCATGGGGAAGTCTGCAGGAGGGGGTGATCTCCTCTGAAAGTCGTGCACTGTACTCCTGCCAAAGCCACATTGCTGTGTCTGCAGGGATGGTGGTATAGCCAGCCAGCAACATCTTGTACACAGGGTAATGAGAAAACAGAGCAGAACCATTCCAGCTGTTCTTTTCATCCTAAATTTGAGCAAAAAATAAAAGCCTTCCACAAAAAGCAGATCCTGAAACTTCCTTTGACATCACTGAGGGATAAAGTATTAAAGTATACTTGAAACTGCCATAATCTCCTCTGCTTTTCAGACAGCCTAAAATTTCTATTCAGAAGACAGCTGTCAGCTATTTCAGTTAAGCAATTTTACTATTTTTTCCTCACTGTTTGGCTGTATCCTCCCTTTAATATCCTGCTTAAATTTGTCTTACTCAAACCACAATTTCTTGAAAAAATCCATGTTGTGAGAGGGTGAGACCATACTCAGTGAGTGCAGATCCTTCAGAAACTCTTTAACTGTTACAAACCTTGCAAAACCCATTGAACATCCAGCATGGGTGGGTTTACAACTATTGACTTTTCAAAGGTTAATAATCTGGCCCAACATGGGCAGATTTTCCCAAGGTAGCTCTGGACCAAAGGACACACACTGCCAGGAGTCAAGTCAAGCAATAGAAATGCCCTATTTTGATGTTTGAGGACTGATATTTTTTAACAGGGGAAAACAACTTGTCTTTTCTTTGGTCCTGAGGAACTCCAGACAGGCTGGCATTAAGACCAAATAAAGAGGACCAGACTTACATGGGCAGTTACTGGGAATCCCTGAGTCAGCCCAAAAATTTGCAGTGAGTGTAGGGCTAGCAGAAAAGTTGCCCCCTTCCTCCATCCCCTATGCTGACTCTGGTGCTCTTTGTTGAGCAGTTCAGTTCAACTCTACATGAAAGATGGGGGTCGCTCCATTAATATTCTGCCAGCATGGCTGGATTTATGAGGCACAGAATCTAGAGGTCACAGGACAGAGGAGAGGGAAAGGTGAATATAACCTGCCCTAATGGCTCTTCAAACAGCTTGAATCACTGACTTCTCACTTGGGCATGAGCAATATGCTGAGATACCACATCTGGAAAGGTTCACAGGCCAACTCATCCCACCATCCCACTACTGATGAAGTAATAGACCCTGGTGTCATTGTGCTGCTCTATCAGTGTCACCCTACAACAGAACAAGGCATTCAGAGAGAGATGTCAGAAGCCCTCTTCAGAAAGCTGTAAACCAAAATGTGCCAGTTTACAGCATGCTAATCATTCTGCTTTGGTTTACAGGAGTTTAGTAATTAATTCTTTGTAATGGGTAGGTGGTGATATAGAAACAAATGTTTCTATATAGGTCTCTGGTAATTAACTATTTTAATCTATCATTAAAGCAAGAAGAAGAAGTGAACAAGATCACCCTGTGAAGGTGTGGTAGAAGAAGAAGAAGAGCATTTGCCATTTTGTTTGGACACACACAGTGGAAGAATCTCAGAGATCTCAGCCATGACTGGGAGCTGAAATCTTATTTTCAACCTAGTTATCTCTCCTCGTAGCCTTGGGCATACAACCTGGACCAAAAGGTTTCAGAACACACATACTTGGGCAACAGAGTCATCAAGTCAGGTAACCTGTTTTTTCACAAGAGCTGCCACAAGTTAGCTCCCATGGATTTCCTGCTGCAGTTGCTGGTGATCACGTCCTCTGCAAATCTGCTTATCATTTATGTAGGTGAATAAAGGGAGTTTAATCATGGCCAATACATTTGAGTGTTAGACTGAAACACTGCTCTTGTCCATACACTGTCCATGTGTACGACCCAGTGCTGCTGCTCCTCCAGCCCTAAGAGTGGAGTTTTGCCTCTGAAAGGAAGGGAAGATTCAATACTGTGGAGCTGAACTTTTGCAACTGCCTGTGGCCCCAGAGAGGGCCACCAAACCAAGCTGAGCATCTGCATCATAGTGCCAAGCAGCTGTGACACTGATCCAGACAGCAGAGCAACCAAGTGCATGAGGCAGATCCAGTTACACTTCTCTGTTCTTGAAGCTAATAATCTCCATCCCACACCTGTGTCCTAAACTTGTGCTTCTCTTTCTCTCTAAGATGATGACTGTGGTGTGACCTAAATAATTCAGCAGGGCCCCAGCTCATCTTTCCAGAGAACCAGGTCAGCCCCGTTTCCTGAAGTCCCAGCCTAGAGAGAAACATTTCCCTTGGAGACAGCTAGAAGCCACTCTCCACCTGTTTTAGAAAATACTTTCCCTGTGGTTGCAAACATGATAGTTAACAGAAATAAAGCCAGGGAAGTAATCAGAGGTGACTGTATAGGCACTACATTGACACCAGAAGGTAAAGAGGTTCTGCACCCTCCTGTGAGCCAGAACAGTAAAACAGTTGTGTGGATCAGAAAATGTAGCCAGGGTTGGAGATTTTAAAACAACATCCAGAGCCCTGAGTGAGAAATCCCAGTACACCCACCATTCTGACATCCTTCATCCTCTTCCCTGATCCTCCAGTCTCGATGGAAGCATAGAGACAAAAAAGGCTGCACCAGTGACCCAAAGCTCTAGCAAGAAGTGGGAGAGCACATCATGTCATGCCTTCAACTCCTGGAGACTTAAAGAAGCAGCCAGGAGTTTCCATCTCACACAGTCCCCACCTCTCACCTGAGCAGCATTGCTACCTTCCTTCTAGCACACTGAGAGGACTGGTAATCAGTCTTACTCCTCTTCCTGGATAGTCTTGCTTTTCATAAGACAATGAAGGGGCAGCTAAAAGGAAGAATGGCAAGAAACAGAGAAAAACACTTCCCAACTTAGTATTTGACTGATCAACCTGCACTATTTGGCATTACCTCAGAAAGTGGACAGGTCTCAGCAATAAAGATGAGAGGTCAGATGAGCTGACCTGCCTTTCCCCCCTACCTTCCTCCCAGCAGTCAAGTGAGGCATAAAGGATAATGGCTCATGAACAGCTGAAAAGGGTAAATGAGAAATAGTTGCACTTGCTGCTTTGGCACACCAGAGAAGTAACAAAACCTAGACTCTCTCCTTGTCTAGGCCATTAATTGTGCTTATCTGTGTCCATCTTCAGACATCCTGTAGGTAGAGGAATGAGGACAAAGCCCCCGTCTCCTTGAATCCTGTTTCACTCACAAGTGCAGTAAAGAATAGCCTGGGTTGCCTATGGGAACTTCAGTGGGAAATGCTGTTTATTCTCATTCCTGCAATTGAATATTCTTTGCTTCTCATTTTCAAACCTACGTCCCTGTGAAAGCCTAGCATAGACAAGACAAAAAAGCAGATACTTTCTCAGTGTAACTAGTCTTGCCATTATTTTCCCTTCTTCCTTTCACAATGCTCCTGTCCTTAAGGATTTCCCTTGACCAGCAACGTTAAAATAAAAGCCAGTACTACGTAGGACTGTAGACAAGAACTTACCCCAGAAAACATCCCCTCATTGTAACTCCCTTGAGTTGAATGGCTCCCAGGAGGACTCAGCACCTGTCATCCTTTCCTTGGCTTCATTCCACAGGACCAGCAGTTAGTCATGGCCTGATGAGGTCCCTCCCCGTTTCCTTCCTTTGCCACATCTTTGTGCCATCACTTCCACCTGGGTCTCACCCCTAAACCATACCAGGAGGTTCAACCTGAGGCAAACACAACAAAACAAGCAGGCAAGCAAGCAAACCTGTCTTCCAAGCATTAATTATACACAGAATGGTTTCCAGGTAAAGCTCAGTAGAACGAACTGGTCTGAGGCAGCCGGTAGGACAAGCTGTTGCCAGGACGTCACTGCAGATGGTGATGAAGCTGGGCTGCACAGTGGGGCAAAGGGGACCTGGATTCATTCTTCCTTTTTTTTCTGCCTGTTGAGGCCACTTCCTTCTGGAAGATGAGCATTCACCTGCTTCTGGGTGCTGGGCTCTCCATGGCAATCACAAGGCAGCAGCTGGTGCAGGTTCCTGCAGCGGGTTTGTTCCAAGCCATGCATGTCCAAGAGCTCTTTTAATCTTAGTCAATATTTAACTATGGTGCAGTTTACCCACCCACCCACAAGTCATCTCCTCTGTAGTTATTGCTAGACTGAGAACAGACACTTCTCAAAGACAGCCAAATGTTAACAATGAATCACCATTTTAGGACCCCTTAAAAACACTCACAAGTAATAAAATCACACACCCTACTTTCCTTTCATGCTAACATGAATAACACACAGGAAATTATTCATTTAGCAGGAGATGAGGGCTGTGATGGGACTTCTAGGTTAGGAGGGTGAACAGTAAGGTACTGAATAGGAAGAAAAGCTGCTGCAACAGAGGAAGTTTACTAGGAGAAGTCCTTCATCTTGGGACTAACCTCAATTAAAATTTAATTACTGAACCTCTCCAGAAGAAACCGGGCATATTTAGAAAATGTGTTACTGGCACGGAGGTGGGATGTATCCTTTCTACAGTGGAAGACCAAAAATGCCATCTTTAAAGGTCAAATAAACAAGCCAGACCCATCTGGTGAGCAGAAACAAAAGCAGGTCAAATTTAAGAATATAGAGAATAAAAAAAGTAGGTTCATATACTTAGGAAATTGTCACAAAAAATAATTAGCTGGAGTGAGAAGAAAACATTGCAGCAGGACATTAACACTGTCTTCTGCTGGGAGCAAAAGCTTTTAAACACCCCTACTCTAAGGACTAGGCCTCATCAGCTACCATTCAATTTCATGGTTTAGGCTTTGCCTATACTTTTGGTTTTTTTAATACCCTACCATAACCAGGCCAAAGCAATTCCCTTTTTCAAACAGAAGTACTATACACAAATGTCAGAATCAGGCCATAGAAAATTATGAAACATATTGAAAAATAATATTCCCAGTTTTATAGTCCCATGGTGTTTGTCTGTGACAGCCAGGAGGGGGAAACACATTGCTGAGGACTCAATAATCCTGTGAGGATAAGTGAGGCTGGATCAGAGGTATGGAAAGAAGCAGAAGGAATTGAAACCCTGGACACCAGAACGGTCCTCAAAACTGCAAAGCCAGCTGCTGTTTGATACATAGCTGCTGCTCATAATATCTTTTCAAAAATGAAATACGATCTCACATTTGCTGCTTTTGCTTTAAAATGTGATATTTCATTACAAATAACGTCCAAGCAAACTACAAGCACTCCCTGCTTTCCTAAGGACTACAACAGAGGGATAAGAACAGTTTACCCAGACTGTTTAGACAGGGGGTGGATGACATTGGTATATCTGCTGAACAAAGGAATTTGATCATGGTAGAAGCAGGAAGGGAGAAAATACATCAAAGTCCCAGCAAGCAGACTTCATCTTCCCATGGTCCTAAACAGCACTGTCCTGTAAGGCAAGGACACTATAAATGGACTGTGACCGATCTACATGAGATTGAGAAGCGTTGCTCATCAGTGGGGAGTGAGTAATAAAAGTTTTCACTGCTGTGGTGGCAGAGCTTCCATCTTACAGCTGGCTTCCAGACATGCTGCCAAGAGCTTTCACTCCAAAGGAGTGCTGTGTCCTAAAAGCAGGCAATTCGCAGTTTCGGAATGCCTGCACTGAACACAAAACCTCTTGCAACAGCGATGGCAGTGGGCACTGTAAATGTGGCTGCAAGTTTGACTCATTTGGGTTAGTGAGACCTGGACTCATGATGATCCCTGCTATGCCGCCGGCCACGCCGGAGCGTGAGGGCTACCCCCGGAGGATACAGACTTCGTGCTTCCCAGCTTTTTGTTCCTTCAAAACATGCTGAGTATGGGGATTCAGCAAACCCCCGGCTGGTGAGATGCCCATTCGGAGTGGGTGCCCTTGCACCTGCGTGAGTGACATTACCGCTCTGGGCTCTCACGTCACCGGAGGAGCTGAAGGTGGTATCAGCCCAGCTCTCCTCCCCTTCGTCTTACGCAATTTCGGAATGCAGGGGAGTGTCTCGGCTTTTTTTTTTTCTTTCTTTTTTTCTCTCCAGGGAGTTGGTTTTCACTTCCTGCGCTCTCTGTGCCTTTGTCTCCGCTGAGCGCAGCCGAAGGCACACCTGGAGGGTGAAGGTGCGGGGGGACGAGTGGGACACCCCGCTCCCAGCATCGGTTTCATCGGAGACTTCCCAGGTGGGGGGGGCTAGGGATGAGCTGCAAGGTGTGTTTTGGGGGAACACCGGCCACCCCAGGGTGAGCGAGGACCCAGAGCGTGGCCCTGCCTGTGATCTGGGTCCCCCCCTCTCCCAGGGGTGGCATGCACCTGGCCACTGTCCCTTAGCTTCATATATCTTCTGCTTTCCTTTAGGAAAAGATTAAGGTCTCAAGGTGGTGAGGATCAGGGCTCCGAGATGACCAGAGGGAGCCCAGGTCTGCAGTTTGTGCTTTGGGTCTGTTTGCTGGTGGTGGTGGACTTTGTCGAAGGGCAGGAGGAAAAACCCTTTGGTGAAACATGTCTGGAGGACTTTAAGGCAGGAATGCCAGATTTGGTGCTGGATACAGACGCCTCTGTCCAGAATGGAGCCACCTTCTTGTCATCCCCCACGGTTCATCGGAGCAGGGACTGCATGAGAGCCTGCTGTATGGACTCCGCTTGTAACCTGGCTCTCATGGAGCAGGTCCCAGGCACAGAGGAAGACCACATCCAGGGCTGCTTTCTCCTCAACTGCCTCTACGAGCAGGCTTTTGTCTGCAGGTTTGCCAGGAAGATCGGCTTTCGGAACTTCTTGAGGAAGGACGTGTACGATTCCTACCTGACAATGCAGAATCACGGATCTAGTGGTAAGATTCTTCTAATGGATCTGTACAAACTGAGGCTGGAAGAGCATTAATGGCCACCGGTGCTACCTCCTCCAGCCAACATTTGTGCAGCTGTACTGTCAGATAGTGGGGATAAAGTGGTATTAAAGATGGCATTTCTCTGTCCCTCTGCCACAAAGGTTTTCCCTGACTTTGAAGAACTTGCTTGTGATCTGTGCCCCTGTTTACCTATTAGTAAATGGAGAGGGAACAGTTCTTTAAGCTATTTGAAGTGGATGGAGAAAATGTTTGCCAAATGAAGGTTGTGTTTTTTATATTTGACGATGTAGAGAAAAGGATATTGTTTTTCTTCTCCCTCCCCCCAGGCCTTTGAGGTTGGAAAGTGAAATCCTCTAAAAAAAAAAACTACACATCACCACGTTTTAAAGGGCTGCATTAATCTCTTAATTGCTCAGGGACTGGAGGCAGGACGCAATCCACTTACCTTTAATTTTGCCACAGCCTGACTCTTGTGAGCAGCAGCCTGGCTGGTGAGGCATCTTCACAAGGCTCTACTTGTTGGGGCTGGTCCTTGCTATGTGGGGAGGGAGAGAAAGCAGTTAGAGGAGACTTAATAGAAAACTCACTCTTAAGGTGAGTTTCTCTCCCCAATTCCTGTTTACCTGCTCTGAAAGATTGCACCTGGACCTGAAAAAACAGGTGGAAAACAGGCTAATCTGGAGCTGGCTTCTTGCCACACACCTTGCTGTTCCAAAGAAATGCAGAATGTTCAGAAATGCTGAAAACAAGACAATTCCTCCTTTTGCCACCTTATTCCATGTTTTGGAGGAAGCCTAACAAGGACAGGATGTCTCTAGCCTGTCTGGGTCTTTGGTAACCCTAACCAGTTTATTATATGTTGGTGCAGAGGCAGGGCTAGGGTTAGGGGATATCTGTACAGGTAATCCTCTTCACACCCTCTGCCAGCCCACCCATGGTGGGAACAGAAAGAATCTGAGAAGGATCTGTGTCATCTGTGAAGGTGACCAGGGGAGCAGGCAGGTAGATGCATGAGTTAAGGCTGGGCTGCATGAGTGGAATAGGTCTTTGATCTTCTGCTGTGATGTGCCAGTCTGTGAGATTCGCAGGTGCTAGAGGTGTGAAATGGCACCAAGTCCCACACTGACCACTTTTGTCCATCCTAAGTAGCAGTGGGTGTTTTAGATGAGGGCACAACTCCTCTAGAGCAGCCCTTGGGTGTCTCCGGTTTGAGTGGTGATGTGGCAGAAGTGGTTCTGCTGTCCTCTGTCCTTGCTAGTTGCTTTGCACCCTATTTTAGGACCTTCTGGTAAGTCTGTCTCACTGTTGCAGTAGTTGTCCTGCATCTTCACTCCAGGCTCAAAATCCTCTTCACAGGAGCTGCAGTTAGTGAGGAACTGAGGCCCACATCTCCAGGACTGGAGGTGGCATGCTAGCAGAACTCCTATGTGTTTTGTTGTAGGAGGAAAAAGGAATGCATCAGCTCCTGTACATCCTGATTTCACAAGATTAAATTAAAATGCAATGTAGTGTTGAGCAATTCGGTCTCTTCACCCTTCTGGAGCAGCTCCCCATACAGGCTGCAACCCCCCTCCTTCCCAGGCTTGTCTCAAGGCCTGGCATCTGTGTTCAAATCTCTAGGAAGCATTCCAGGGTCCCTGAGCAGACCTTGCCACCAGCAGCGCTGTATTTGCCGCTCCACGGCACCTAGCTGGATCATCTTGGCCACTGATACACAGGTGCTGCCTTGCAAACTATCCCTAATGCTACTTTCACCCATGCAGGGATGGCTGCAGTGGAACAGGAAGACCCAGAAAGGTTTATTTATAGAGAGAAGTGAAAAACATGCCAGAAATGCTGTTGGGGATACTCTGCCTGCTGAGGCGGGCATGCCCCTCCTCACTCACGTGGGGCTTACGCCATGATACCACTGCAGGTGTCCCTTCTACACCCCGTGTTTGCACTCTGAGGGCACAGGGTGCTGGGCAGGTCTCCAGTGACAGACAACTGGGACACTCATTACTTTGTGTTTGGATCAGGCTGCAATGTTCATACTGTGCTTTGATGGGAAATGTGTTTCCCTCCTCTCCTGAAATGTTTAGGTGTACTCTTTGACTGATGCCAAAAGCTTTCTGAATCACATTGAATGACACTGGAGGGCTGGCAGCAAAAAAAAACCAACCAAAACACTGTTGCTGTTTATAAATCTGGAGCTGAAAAGTTGAGTTGTTTTACTGGAGAAGCAGTAGATAATGACAAGTGCTAAATCAGACCATATGAGCTGGGCCCTCCTCCCCACAGCAGCTGAGACACGCAAGAATGCAGATCCTGGTTTTGATTCAGATCCAAACTGAAAAATCCAAAACAAAACAGCAAGGCCCTTCCAGCTATGATGCTGCACTCGAGTCCACAAAGGAGGAATGGGCCTGTCTGGGTAGGAAGCCTGGCTGTCACCAAGGGGGACTGGGGATCGGTGTGAAGGCCCAGGAGGCCGAAGGAAGGAGCCCCTGGGCACCAAACGTGTCCACTTGGCAGCACAAGGAAGCTCTGCAGCATTTTTTGCCTCCAGATCTTTGGAGGATGCTGAAGTGGCTAGGTGAAATGAGTGCTAAGGAAGCTATTTTCAGTATGTCAGGTTTTCCTCCCAGATGTTTACAGGTAAAAAATCCTGGCCGAGGTTTTGGACTGGAGACAAAAGTGTTTGGCTTTCCTGCTCTTGTGCAGTATCGCTGTTCAAATGTGAAGCTTTGTGGCTGCTCTGGAGCTCAGGTTATTGTCAGCCTCCTGAGAGTGGTTCTAAAGGTCTTCAGGAAGCTTGTATGCTACTTTATCATCCATCTCTTTCCTTTGTGTGCTGCTGTCAAGTGTCTTAGGAGCCTTTAGGGTATGTCAGTGCAGAAATCTTCAGATGTACTCTACACATAATGAGGATTAAAAGCAAGTTTTTTTCTAGTGAATAGTGAAATATACATTTAGTGGTTCCAGTTGGTGGCATTAAACAAAAAAGCCATACATTGCACTACTACTACAGGGAACAGGCCTGTTGAATGAAGAGTTTTATATATGTTCAAGAGGAAACTAGGTAACGCTTCAAAGAGAGAGCACAGATGGGGGCTTCCGAATGGGCAGATTTAACCCTAGAGGATTTTTGGAGCCTGGTAGAAGTAGCTGAAATCTGGGGAGAGTTACAGGGAAAGCACTGTGTATGCTCAACCTATTCTTGCTCAAAAATCGACAGTGAGACTGTTGGTGACTGAACACAGGGACAGAGACACCCTTGCTCTAGCCCACTGCAGCCACTTTTACAGTGTCATGACACTTCAGAAAACCCTGTGGGTTCAAACAACAATAAATACAGCTGAAAACTAACTTTTTCAAGTCATCCGAGTATATTTTCAGTATTTGGGAGAACAAGAGGTTCTAAGACCTTTATAAAGTTTTGATGACATCTTGGCTCTGTTTCTTTCTTGCTCCAGGTAGCTACAGCCCAAATTCTCTGATGTTCTTGTTAAAGACACTATCCTCTTAAATGATTCCCCAGCCTGAACTTTGGTGCGAGTTTTCTGCCTGGCTCATTCGGGAGGGGCAGACACACCGTGCACTTTATTGGTAATAATGAAGCCCAGTGTTTAGGTAACTACCCTGATCTTATTCTGGTCTAGGCAAACCAGTTCTGGGTGTGCAACTGGAAAATAACCTCCCTGAACCTTTGTCCGTTTATTGAACTGAATCTTTTGTGGTGGTTGTGAAATGCTTGGTGACACTCTCATCATTCTGGAGAATTCAGGTCTTGTGAGTGGGAGACAGGAAGTGCTGGGAAACCCCAGGGTTCAGGATGTGTCTGCTCTTGCCTCACCACGAAGAGAGATTTGCAGGTTAAAGCTTCAGGAATACATTCAAAATGGAGAGCTTCTGAAGTCTGGAGCTCATTTGTCTTCAAATACTTGGTTCAGCGCTTGTTTCTTCTTCTGTGGTCACAGTGCAACCAAAATAAGCAGTGCTGGGATCCCAGCAGGAGCTGTCCAGACCAGTCACTGGTTAGCTAATGCTGCTCGGTCTTGAACAAGCTGCTCAACCTCCAGCACCCAGCTCAGGCCAGGAGAGTGGGAATTGCATGTTCAGTGTCTACATCATAGTTCAGAGACCAGCCACACTGGAGACCAGCCAAGCCAGCTCCCTCCTCAGAGCAGGTGATGACCAACTTACACTCACTGTGCAACTACTGCTTGTCACGCAGAATTTACTGATGTGCCTACCTCATGTTGTGGCTCTGGAGCTGTCTAAAGAGGCTGGAGACAAATAAATCAGTCTTTAGTATAACAGCACGAAGACCTGCGAGAAACTCTCTCCCTCTGCCCAGTAAAGCAAATCACTGGTTTCCCACACCCTGAGGAAGGATGGCAGGAGCCTGGGGCAGCAGCAGGTTGCATTAATCTGAAGATATAATCCTCTCAGTCATGTTTTATTGTTTTGGTGAGGTTAAGTTGACCTGTGGTGTGCATCTCTTACAAACTGCTATAGAAACCTCTAGAAATTAATGCTGAGAGCTGCTTGGCTCTGCATGAGTTGTCCAAAAACTATATTGCTTTATTGTGACTCCATTTGCTGCTCAGACAGGATGATTCCTTAAAGGAAAAGCCTCTATTTCTCTTTCTCCAGGCAATGTGTTGCATTGCCTTTTTCTCTTCTACCTCTCCCACTCATCATGCAAATTAACACTGTGGCAGCATTGTCTTCCTTCCTTACCTTTGCCTGTTAGTACAGAGAATTTTCTAGCTACTGGCCTGCCCAGTGGCTTTGAGAAGTGACTTTTGTTCCCAGTGAGGTCCTTCTCTTTGCAGGGCCTCAGTATCCCAGCACAAACTACACTCCTTGTTTTATGTAAGTGGCTCCTGCCACTGCAAACTACAGGAGGCTTTACAGGCCTCTCTATGACCAAGAGAGAGTTTTTCACCTCTTCCTGGTGGTAATCTCAAATCATTCTGAGGTATTTTTGAGCATTGCTTTATAGTTTCAGGAACTCAGACTTTATCTGCCTAAGTGCTGGAATGGGGGAAATCTGGTTTTCTGTGAGTTTCTGTCTTGAGGGCAAAAGCTGATACCTGAGTTCCAAAAGGTAAATTCCCAAACTGGGAGCTTTGCAAGTGCTTTCTGCTGTGGGATTTCACTGGTATCTGCACGTTTGGATGGTGAGGTCACTAGTGGGGTCTCTCCTCTCACTCAGATGCTTACTTATTCCTTTGTAGGAATTTAACATAGTTTATATTCCTGTTCCCCCCTCAACTTTGGTTCAAGTTTACTCGTTGTTAGAGGCAAAGCCAAACTGCCAAAACTGGCAATCCTGGCCTGTATCAGGAATGGTGGGGCCAGCAGGACCAGGGAAGAAATTCTACCCCTGTACTCATCAGCTGCATCTCAAGTACTGTGTTCAGTTTTGTGCTCTTCACTACAAGAAGGACACTGAGGCACTAGAGCATGTCCAAAGAAGGGCAATAAAGCTGGTGAAGTGCCTGGAGCACATCTTATGAGGAGCAGCTGAGAGAGTTGGTGTCGTTCAGCATGGAGAAAAGGAGGCTTAAGGGAGACCTTACTGCCCTCTACAACTACCTGAAAGGAGGTTGTAGAGAGGTGGTCAACCTGTTCTCCCAAGTAACAAGGGATAGAACAAGAGGAAATGGCCTCAGGTTGCACCAAGGGAAGTTTAGATTAGATATGAGGAAGAATTTATTTACTGAACAGATTATCAGGCACTGGAACGTCTTGCCCAGGGAAGTGGTTGAGTCCTCATATAGATGTAGTGCTGAAGGATATGGTTTAGTCAAGGTTTTCTCAGTGTTAGGTTGATGATTGGACTAGATGATCTTAAAGGCCTTCTCCAATCTATAAAATTCTGCAATTCTGTGTAAGCCTTAAAATTAGACCTTTTTTTCTTTTCTTCAAAAGAAAAAAAAATTGGGACTGAGGCATGAATACAAATTTAAGAATTTTAGATTTACTTGATCAAGCTTTTCTCTGGTATCATAAAGAAAATATATTTCACCTTTTGATATATTCTATAATGCAAGCAGTTGTCACTTAATGACTCTAGAAGTATGAGTTACACAGTAAAGAGAATGACACAGAACAGCATCATAAAGCTTTTATCTCCCTGTTAATTACAGCCTTTTACAGTAGAAACTTTCCATAGTCAAAAGAGCAAAGGTATCTTTCATTTTTCAACTAGACTTTCAGAGCAAAACAAACTGAATGGATTATCTCCCTTCTAGGAGCAGTTTGTTGATAATGACCCTGGCTCAGTCAGCACTGTTATGAAGCTCAGGTGGAAAACAGACATAGTCATGTTAGCAGAAATGCTCCAAAGTCACTGAGCTTTCAGACATCCTAAAGAGAAAAGGCAGAGACTTGAAAATGAAGTCCTTAATAGTAGAAATTCCTCCTTGGCAGTCACAGTCAGATAAGCAAATACTCTGACTACTTTTCTGAAGGTGAGGAAGGTTGGGGAATTTGGCTAATCAGAGACAGGGTCTGGGGGAGTTGTTGACCCACTGATAAAAATGGAGCTTTTACTTCATCCTGCAAACCACAACCCAAAATAACTAAACTGACCTGTGGAGAAATGTTGTGTGTGTTTTTTGTTTGTTTTTTTTTAAGTGTACGTGCTTAAAAACATCAAGGAAAAATATGATTTTGGAGTTGTGAGTTATTTATCAGCTATATTTGCCTATGAATGTCCTCATGGCAAGACCACTTGAAAATAAAGCAAATCTCCATTTATTTATTCTACTGGCCCTGCTCAAAACCTACAGGTGCCAGGCTCTCTTGGCCCTGCTTAGTGGATTTCAGCAGCCTTTGTGCCTGACTGAAACAGGAGCCATCACTGTGGCATGCAACCCTGAGGAAGGTGTGGCAGGGAGGTGTGCCTCACCCAAAGGTGAGAGAACTCCAAGGTGGGCTTTTGTCACAGCAGCAGCATTTGTAAGGCCAAGATTGAATATTTCTTCACTTGGTAAAAGATACTAGAAAATAGAAGCTTCAGGGTGGATTTATGGTAACTAACCTGAAATAACATGCTGCAAAGCCCTTTATACTACTGAATTTAGTGATTAAATAACTAAAAAAGTAGCTTCTTTTGAATGCCAGGTTTGTTTGTATATAAGCCTTGTATTCAAGGTCCCTATAGCAGGCTCCAGCAAGGTTTAGCAGCTGAGACCTGAATCCAGATAAAAAGAAGAAATTAGGAGCAAGCCCATAACAGTGAAAATATTTTGCTGATGGAATCGTTTTCTAAAGGGTTTGGGCACTAATCCTCTTCTTCAGTCACAGTTGATATAACAGTGTAATGGCAGAGTGATTCATACCTGGCTTATAAATGACAATCGATGCCTTTACAAAAGACTCAGGGTGAACTTGATCATTGAGTCTTGGACTTGGTACAGGTGCTGCCAGGTGGTGTTTTATGGGCTGAACTATGCAGGAAGCCTGCGATCAGACTTTGGGGCTGAGAAGAGGGATGAGTCAGCCTCAGTGGTGTCACTGTGTATGCAGGGAGGGATCCTTTTTCATCTCTTACAGTCTGGAAAATCATTTAATGGATTGTGGAGGCTGCTGGTAAGCTGACACAAAAATAATGACCTCATGAATGGCACTTCTCTGCTTGTTTTAAGGCATGTGTGTCAGAGAGTGGGGTGGAAGATGAGGTGGAGGAGGGATGTTTCCTGCCTAAATCCTGCATGGCATAGCTCTGTTTAAGTTCACTAGCATAGTGTTTAGAGATGGTGGTAAGAAAGATGAGAGTCGGTTCCACATTCTTCATCACCCACATCAGCTCATCTCCCTAAGTGAAGGGTGGAGATTGCTCTGTGCTGTTTTGAGAGGATGTGGTCCGATGGTTGGGTAGCCACAGGGACACCTTCTTACAGTGGTTCCTGTGGGCAGAAGTGGCCGGGGAGTCAGCTGGCTCAAAGACACTGCCCAAGTGGGTTGCAGAGGTACTAACTTAGAGAGGGCAGTGATAACGGTATCGTTCGCCTGTTGTTTGCTCAGGCTTCAAGAAGCAAAGCTGTCCTCTGCTTTGTTTTCCTGTAATGGAAGCTTCTTAACCAAGCCTTGTTCTGCATTTCTTCTACAGATGACCATCCTCCAATAGCCCGCACTGGCATGGACATGAAGGTACAGCCAGGGGAGCCAGTGATGCTGAGAGGCACAGAGAGCATGGATGACAGAGGCATAGTCAGCTATGAATGGAAACAGGTCCTCGGGGACCCCTCTGTGGAGATGAAGGTAGGAAGCTGCAGGAAGCAAGCAGCTTGCTCAGTGTCACCTGTGGTCTGCACTAGGTTGGGCTCTCACATCCAATGACTTAGAGTTCACCTTGTCCTTCCCTCTTCAAGCCAGTCCACCCACAAGCCTGTTCCCAAAAGCTATGGAGCACTGCTTGTGGTTGCCCCCACCCTCTTGCGTACTACTTGGATGTGGCATTTCTTTGCCTCATCAGGTCTCAGGCTCCCTGCACCAGAACATAATCTCAAACCTTCCTGAGTAATACCTGATCTGCCTGGGTGGGAACAGCCAAAAGGGCAGCAGCTTTGATGCAGGAGCTGCCTCTGCTCCAAAGGTCTTGCAGTTCAGTGAGGGGTCTGCTCTTAGAATTGGATTATGTAGCAGAGGCGTTTTTCATGCCAGACATCTGCCTGGGGGTTTCCAACCAAGCCCCTTTCCTCCTTATGCAGGAACATGGGCCTTGCATGGCTTCACTCACTCACTCACTCACTCACTAGAGGTACATTCTTCTTTATAAGCATTTCTTTTGCATTCTCAGAAGCATGAAGAAGATCAGGTAGAGATCTCCAACCTACAGGCAGGGACTTACGTCTTCCAGCTTACTGTCACGGATACTGCACAACAGCAAGACTTCACCAACATCACCATCATGGTGCTGAATTCTGAGCAGACTGAAGGTGAGCCTGAGCCCACAAACATCTAGCTGGAGTCCCCAAGCCTGGGTGCTGCTCTAGCATTACCAATGCTCTTCTCAGAGAGGTAGATGGGAAAAGAGCATGACCAAGAGACTGCATTTTCATGTCAGCTCTTCCTGGTATAAGCCTGCACCTGACCAGTACTGGAAGGTCTCCTCATTCACAGGGGCCTATTTCAGAGTTTTTGCATCCTCTCTCAGAAGAGGTGGCCTGTGATAACCCCACCCTTTCTACATGTTATTGCCCTCTGCTGAGTAACACCAGAGTGGCTGAAGCCTGGGGTGCATCTGAGGCTGTAAGACAGGAGAACCTGAAAAGTCTTGTTGACTCAATTGTTTTGCTGTGAAGGTCCTAATTCCCTCCAGCTGCAGCATAGGTGGAGCTGTCTGCATGACATTCAAAGCATTCCTGGCTTTATTTATATGTTGTACTTTAATGGCCCTGTTTAATGATCAAAATGTTCAGCACTACAAGTGGATCAGGAGCAAGGAGTTATTGGACAAATGGTTGACTAGTAACTAAGCAAGGAGTTTCTCCTCCTATCACAGGTAACATAAAAATATAATCACTTGATATAAGAATATCAAGTGATGCTAATGGTCTGTCCAAATTCCAGTGCAGTGTCCAATGCTGTACTGGGGTTGATACTTTTGAAAGAGTATAAGAAAATGACATGCTATCAGTAATTCCCTAGTATGCTTGGCTAGACCCCAAGGAATTTGTAGCTGGGAGATTTTTTTAAGCAAAAAATGGTGTATTTGTGTTTAAAAACCTTTTTGACTTCATGCAATCTTTGCACAGCAGCAACATCCTGAAGCAAGGAGTTTCACAGCTTAGACATGTGCTCTAGGGAGAAGCAGCTCCTTTTGATTTAGGAATGTGGCACTTTCTAATTTCATTTTGTGACCCTGCCTTTCATAGAAGAAAATATATACCATGACTCCTTACCTTCTCCATGTCACTTAAGATTTTATAAATCATACAAGTACCCACATTGTTGATGAACTTTCCTTTGGAAGATTTTCTCCTTTGAATATGTGAAGGCAAAAGAAGCTAACCAGAGCCTTTTGTGTTAACTTTCTTGATAGAGTATTGCTTGACTCCTAAGAAGGTGGGTTGGTGTCGGGGATCATTTCCACGTTGGTTTTACAACCCGAGCCTTCAGCAGTGTGAGGAGTTCACTTTTGGTGGCTGTAAGCCCAACAAGAATAACTACTTAAGGGAAGAGGAGTGCAAACTTGCCTGCAAGAATGTTAGAGGTGAGGCTACTTCAAAAATCAGCCCCTTCTTTCTCATAGGATTGGGGTGACCCTGTGGGCAGGTGCTGCAGTTTCTTGGCTGGCAGCTAGCTAGAGACCAGAGAGCTGAGGAGACTGTGCTTATTATGGATGTGGGCTCCTAGCCTTACACTGCCAACAGCTAACCCAACTCCTGGAGCACTTATCCCATGGTCCCTTCTGTGTTTCTGGCTGATGAAACCCTCAAACCTCACCCAACCTTTGTGTCACATCTGAAACCTAAATTCAGAGGGTAGCACTGTGCTATAGTGAAGTGCTTCACTCCAAAAAAGAAAATGAATATTCTTCACT
This sequence comes from Ceyx melanurus, assembly GCA_024611195.1. Classification (NCBI taxonomy): domain Eukaryota; kingdom Metazoa; phylum Chordata; class Aves; order Coraciiformes; family Alcedinidae; genus Ceyx; species Ceyx melanurus. The sequence goes on along the minus strand of JANHGL010023219.1, from coordinate 31,985 downwards.
GGCACCCTCTTAGCCAAGTCTGAGAATGCCTTAGCACTCAGAATGCCCTAAAAAATATTATCTGGAAAATGAAGGCTGAGCCTCTGCTAGGATCTTTGTAGTGCACAGCTTAAGGAGGAGGCAAAAGCCTTGGAAAACAAAGACCATTTGGAAATGGTCTAGCTAGTGGTGGGAAGTTCCTCTGTGCTCCCTCAGACCTGCATCACATGGCTGCTACTCATCTGGTGCCTCTGGGTGGTGGGCAACTGTATTTCCCCTCCCTAGCCCCTACAGGGCTTGCTTCCAGAACATAGCATATCTTAGGTGAGATACATAAGCAATATATAATTGATCTTGAGCTGACAAAATCCTGTGGTGGTAAATGTATTTTATTTTTCCCCTTGTCTCTTCAGGTTCTGTTGGTGGGCGACAACAGCCAGGTGAGTCTCTTGTACCACTGTGTAATCCTGCTGTGAGCTCAGTCTCAGCATCTCACATCCATTCCTGTGGCTTTTGATTAGCACTCAGTCAGTGTGGAAAGTGTGGTGCTGGAGACTAATTTCTTTATTAAGCCTTTCACTTCCATGTCATAGGATAATTCAGGTTGGGGATTACCTCTGGAGATCATCTGGTCCAACCCACTAATGGAAGCAGGGCCAGCTTTGAGTCACATCATGTTGCTCAGGACTGTATCCCACGTAGCTTTGGGTAGCTCTGATGAAGGAGATTTTACATTTTCTATGGTCAAATTGTGCCAATGTTTGATGATCCTCATTATATTTTTTTACCTTTATATCTAATCACTTTCCCTTGTTACATCTGCTGTTGCTGCTCATCGTATTCCTGTGCACCTCCAAAATTAGTCTCTTTTTCATAACTTCATGCCAGTTCTTGTGCTCCAGCCCCTTCTGAGTCTCTACTGGATTCACTCCAGTATGATAGTGTCTTTTGTGCACTGAGGAGCTCAGAACTGGGTACAGTACTCAGCATTCAGGACTGCCTCTGGAGCAGAGGGCAATAACTGCTCTTCTCCATTGGTTTTCAGACCCAGTGTGCAGGTTTCATTTGGCTCTCCTGATTTAATCCCCCATGCCTGGACAATGTGTCCATATTTTTCCTCAATAGCTTATTCTTGCTATTACCTTCTGTGTACACCTTTTCTGAGAGGAAGCATGACTGTTCCCAGAGCAATACTTCATTTAGAAACAAGAAAAACTTGGGTTTTTTTCTTCTTTGAGTCCAGGGTGGCAATGAAGAGAGACTTTAACCAATCTGCCTTGTTTCTTGTTTGCCAGCCCCTTCAGCAGCTTTTAAGTCCTTCCTACAGCATCTGTGTGACAGGGAGAAGCAATGAGTTTTAATGAGCTATCTGAACTCTTTCTGCTGCAGTGTGCAATGGGAACTGTCACTCCCCCTTCTTCAGATGCAAGGATGGCTGCTGCATTGATGCCTACCTGGAGTGTGATGAAACTCTTGACTGTGCTGATGGATCAGATGAGATGTATTGTGAACAGTGTAAGTACTTCAGATTCTGACTTAGACAGTTTAGTATCTACCCAGGGATGAGTGCAATGTTATTTACAGGTGTTAACTCTGTGCTTTTTGGTGCTTTATCTCTTGACTCTGCTTTAACTTTTTCTACAGTATTATGCTTGCAGGTTTTGCCATCTCCCATAACTCTGCTGACTGCAAGAGCAGATCTTCCTTCTGGGATGTTTCCTGCCTCTTAAATACTCTTCCTCTCTCTTCTCTGCACCTGTCTGTAAGACTTCAGACTCTGTCTTGTCCTGACTTCTCCTTCCAATATTTTTCTCACTGAATGACTGTACTTGCTCTCTGTTAGTTGGGAGATGGGAAATAAACCCATAATTTCTCCCAGTCTGTCACAGTCACCTTATCATCCTCATATTATGCTAATGTAAATGCACAGTGCCCAAGTCCACAGTCCTTCCCTTCCCTCCCCTCCCTTCCCCTTACAGAATTCCATAATATTTTTCCTATATGTGGGGTTTTGTTGCCTTTTTGGGTTGCAGTCATACAGTTCAGCTCTTGCACTCCCTTTTATCCTACACTAAGGCTCTTTCACACTTAAAACCTGGAGTGATAGCAGTTTCCCCATACTCCCGATGGAAAAAAAAAAAAAGCAGATTTTTTTTTGGTTAGTTTTGTGTCTCTATTTGTGGAATGGAAATTAGGAATAGTTTGTTGTTAATACATTTTATTTTTCTCATGTTCCTCTCATTGCTTAAATAAGAACCTCAAATTATATCTCCCTTTCCCTGGCCCATGACAGCAAAGTAAAGTGTGGGAAAGCCCTTTCTGCCCGTGTCTGCATGGACAGAGACATTTCTTTTGTATTCAACTGGTCAGAGTAGCTTTAACAAGACATGTTTCTCTCACAGATGCTCGTGAGTTCAACAGACTGCAGAAAATCAATGTCACACGTAAGCAAGGTATGTACTGCCCAGAGCACCTCTGCTGACATCTACCAGCTTTGGGGTTTTTCTTCTGTCTGTTGTTTCATGGTAAAACATTGTTTTTCCAATAATTTGAAAGCTTTGTGTAGTACATTGGTAGGCCCTGTACTAAAAATGAGCAAGGGCCTGTTCTCTGACCTTGAGGACAACTGTTTATACAAGTTTCACCTCAGCAGGTCTCATGAGTATTGCCTGTTGGGCACAGTAGCTGGTGTGGAGGACACAGTGGCATAATTCTAGTCACTATATACCTGTGCCCAATCCCATACCTTTGCCTGGTTTGTGTTAGTGTAGACAGTGTCACTCTCAGTAGGCTAAGAGTATATCCCCAGTCAGCTTAAATCCAGCTTGCTTGTAGAGGAGACCTGAGCCAAACTGTGATTTCCTTCTGTCCAGGCTCTTCACGGCCCCTTCTGCCTCCCAAGGAGGGTGGGTTATTTCAGTAGGGCATTGAATCCAACATCTATCATGACTGCATGTTCTGATGCTTCTTTTTCCTCTTTGGTAGTCCAGTTATTGGCAGGTGGCAGCTCACTTTGGCAATGCCGTTTAGGGCAGCTGGCAACTGGGCAGTGGGGACCTTGGAGCCACTGCTGTGGCCATGGATTTCCTCTGCCATGGTGCTTGTGCTCTTCTGTTGTAAGCAGATGTTGCTGCTCTGTTAGTGCTTGGGCTGGAGCACTTCTCCCTTGCTTTGCCAGATCACTGTGTGGACTTGCCTGATGCTGGACAATGCACCGAGAGCATCCCTCGCTGGTACTACAACCCATTCTCTGAGAAATGTGACCCCTTCACCTACGGGGGCTGTGGGGGCAACAACAACAACTTTGAAGAAGAGGAAGAGTGCATGAAATCATGTACAGGCATCACAAGTAAGCATACATAGTGAGGGCTGAATTTTTTACTGATCAAACTATGAAAATCACTCCAGATTAAATTCTGTGGTTACAAAGAGGCAGTGGCTTGAGGGTTTTCAGTCCAAGCAGCTCTGCTCTCAAACGCTGGCCATTCATCACAGCATCCTTCAGGGTGACTGATAGTTTATGGGGAACAGTGGGTATCTACAGTATCTTTCTGCAGTGCAGCCTGTCATTTCTCAGAGATGGAAAACATTTTGGATGCTGATGTTGAAAAGGGGATAGGTGGAGGATGACAAAACTAACCAGAGATACACTATGGCCTCTCTAAAGAGAATCTAATTTTCTGGCTTGACTCCAGTTCTCCCCAAGTGGAAAGGGAGAAATTAAGAAGATCCTTAATGACACAGGAAGAAGTTTGAAACAAACATGAAGTAACTGTTTATGCATGTACATGTTGCTACTGAGGCCAGCAGCTTGAACAGGAAGAATTCTACCAAACTGTATCTGTTAGGGAGCAAAACTTTTGCAGTTTTTCTGAAGTGCCACTCTCAGCTACACTGTGCCTCACAGCCTGCACTGAGAGCTCAGTACCATGGTTGTCAAGAGGGATGTTGTTAGCCTTCAGGCACTTCAGAGCACTGGATATATGTTCCTCAAAAACCTTGTTCCCAACCTGCTTTGTAAAAATTTGTCCTGACTTTTCTCCCAATGCAGAAGCAGATGCCATTGGCCGAAGATGGGAATCATTTGAGTCCCAAAGTGCTATCTTAAGTGAGTAACAGCTTTTCCTACAGACCTTGCTCATTGCTTTTACCCTCTCCTGAAAAAATATTTTGTCTTTCCTTGCAAAATAAGAGCCTTCTCTTTCCTCCTGATTTTGAAGCCGAGGGAGCAATATGGGATTTGTGGGATGCTAGCAGTGGCTTCTGTGCACTGTGCATCTGTAGTCCAGTTTCTCCTTTCTGACTCAGTGGTTTGTATCAGAGGCTCCTGATTTTCTTTCCATCAACTTGCATGAATGTATTCAACATCAAAAAAATAGCAAGTAAAATTCTTCCTAAGGGCCACATTCCCATAAAGACCACTTCTTTAAGAAGGAAGGCCAAAGTGGGTATGTGAATAATGTTGGATGCTAGACTGTGGGGAAATCTGATAACCCTATATACCTTCTCTACAATTGTAATGAACACCAAAGCTATTGAGTTACAAGTTCTTAAAAGAATATCACATTAGGGCTGGTGTCCTTTCACCACTTTAAGGCCTCTCTTCATTAGAGAGCTCCTGAAGTTATACCCTGCTGTTCTTCAACCTCAGAGATTTATTTAATCTTCAAATTCACACTGCATCATGCTTGACTGTCTCCACTGATGATGCAGGAGTTTGGTTGGTTGTAGAAGACCAAGTGCTCACAGCATAGCTACAAGATTTTTTCCTCACAAGCAGTCTGTCCACCATAGCTCACTCAGACAGCGTTATGCCAACCAGGAGGTGTTTTCTGCAGCCACCCCTTGGTGGCCTCCTTGTTGACATACAAAGCAAGGGTTTCATACTCCAGGGGTGTCAAATGGTGAAGCCTGCCAAAGTCACCGAATAGCCTTTAGAGGGCGTGGTGCATCTGGGAAAGGCTGGGAACCATAACTTGGAGAGACAAGCTGGTTGTATGCCAGTCATACCTTTATGCTATGCAGTTGCCTTCTTTCTTCTTTTCCTGGTTGTGCAGTAGGGCCAGCTATTGCCACCTCTTCTCTTTGCCAGCACGGTTTCTGCTAACAGCTGATGTGCTTGCTTCTTCCTGACTGCTCCTGCTGCAGCAGAGCTCATGGAGCAGTCCTTCCAAGGTGTTCATGTATCCCTGGCAGGTGCCTTTGAGGTGGTGATTGCCGTGCTCCTCGGGATCTGCATCATGGTGGTCCTGGTCATCATTGGCTACTTCTTCCTGAAGAACAGAAAGAAGAGCAGCCGCCGCCGTCAGCCACCAACTGCCACCAACTCAACCCTCTCCACCACAGAGGACACTGAGCATCTCTTTTACAGCAGTGCCACCAAACCAGTCTGACCTCCAGCCTCTCTCTCTCTCTCTCTCTCTCCAGCCCAGCAATGGGGCACTCCCCAGAACTTCTGGAGTTTTGTTTATGGGCTTGTGCCTGAGGGACTGTTTTTCTTCAAAGACGTTTGTAGCATCAGGCCGAGATCTAGCCATGATTTGTCATTACTAGTGCTCATGATTGTCTTGGCTAAATGGCTCTTCTGGAAAGAGAGGATCTGAGAGTGTTTTGACGCTCTCTGATGTCTATTCCTTCCTAACCTCAAACAATACAGTGAAACTGAATTATACCTTTCTTCCTGCTCAAACCTGGACCACAACTCCAGTCAATTTACTGAAGGACCCTGGGCTTGAATCTGTGTAGCATTCACCTTGGTGAATGATGCAAGCTCACCAGAGCCTGCGATCTGTGTTTGCAATGCCACTTCTCTTCCACTCAACCTTATGTTTTCCTCTCTTTCCCCCACTCCTCTGCAAAGTGGCCCTGCCTCCCAGCAGTCCTTCTGGTCATGCTGAGCCTTTTGAGGGCTGTGAGATTCACATAACCATCCAGACCTGTTCCAAGGGATCTGTGACACTCCCGTGGTTCCTGTTTTTGAGATGGAAGGAAACAGAAATACTTACTTTAATCACTAGGCTTTGCTTTTTTACAGAAAAGCACACCTGGATTTTTTCTGCCTGGCTGCTGTATAGCAGCCTCATATGTACAGTACATGTCCACCATTTTCTCTTTGTGAGTTGCCCTTGTTGCTCTTCCAGTGTTCAGTTTGAACCCAAACGCATTGAGAAAATATCTATTTATTCTCACATGAAAGGAAATAAAATGCCCCTACTTTTCCTGCTGATGGTGAGGGGAGAGTGGAAGAACCCATCTCCTTCACAGTTGGACCTTTGCTGCAGCTTTGATTTTACTGTGGTCTTCTCTGAGTCCATGACCTGACCTGAGTCCCTGTCATCTCCCACAGCACAGGAATGGACTGGATACCACCAGCTAAAGTCCCCAGGCTTCCTTGCTCTTGCTGGCCTTGGTACAAGATGAGCAAAGCCCTAGAAGGTCCAGAGATCATTCTTGCCCCCATGGCAGCATGTGACATCCCCACTTCAATGAGGTCCCATATATTCCCCTGTAGGCTGTCTGCAGTGAGGTGCTTCCCAGATCTGTACTGGTGCAGCTCAGTTGTCTCTGGGAGCTGAAGTACCTCTGGGAGCTTGTACGTCACAGAAGCTGCTATTTCTGAGGTGCCTGGTACATTGTGTTGGCTGTGGGGTTGGAACCAACCCCCAAAATTCCAGTGCCTGCTGCTCTTGGAAAACTCCTGCTGTGAAGAGAGAGGAAATCAGTTTGTGTGTGTTGTGTGTGTGTGCACATGGAAGAAGCATAAATTTATGTACAGACTTTATTTTAATACTTGGACCCTTTCAGGGCAGAGGGCTCTGGAAGGCTGTGGTAAAACCATGCCCAGCTCAAGGCACAGGTCAGGTCCTCTCAAGGACAGCTCCAGGAGAGCTGCCTTGCTGGGCTGATGGCTGGGCTGGAAGTCTGCCCTGCTGGCAGTCTGACCACACATTCTCCAGGGGCATCTGCCTCTGTTCCTGGGGTTGGTCAGATTCCTTCATGGCTTTTTATGATCTGCCTCGTATCATTTCTTCCATCTCTTTGTTTTTGCCACAGCCTATCATGGGCTATGCAATAAACCTAACATCTTGATGATTTTTTTTTTTTGGTGTGTGCTTACACTGATAATAAAAAGGAATTGTTTGTCTTATCTGCCTTGGGAGTGGTGTTTGAGAAGCAGTGACCCACAGAGGAGGCAGGTCCCGTTCCCATGCCTGCTATCTCTCACCCTTTCATCTGCCCAGACTGCAGTAGCTCAGGGGAGAGCCCTCCAGTGTTGCAGTCCCATAGCTTGAGGAGGTCTGGGAATGGGGGATAGAATATGTGTGGGTATCTGGAGAGGCAACTACCTCAGTCAGTGTGCTGGGAGTGAGATCATTACCCACTAAGTCACCCAGAGAGCAAGGCAGGGTGTAACCTGAAACTGGGCTCCAGCTGGTTAGACTGGTTTGGGTCTGAAACCAAAAGCAGATATTGTTCTTCAAACAGGAGTTGCTCTAGCTGTGTCTTCAGGCTGGTGATCACCCAGGCACTACAATGTAAAGTTAGCTTAATGTAAATTTGGCTAACTGGCAATGCATATGTATGGCAACCAGGTAAACCTGCCCCTGCATCACTGATCTGGCACTGCTGAGCCTCTGGACGTCCCAGAGTGGGAAGATTCAATGCCCTGCATGCTGCTCTAGGGTGTGGACTTTGGTCTTTCACTACTACCTCTTCCCTCACTCTACACCAGCTCTCCCCTCTGCTGTTTCACACTACTTATGTCTACATTCTACACCACAGAGTCCCTTGAAGTGATGCCCCTGGAGCAGCTCTCAGCTGAACCATTCTCTGCTCAGCCAAGGGGGTCACCTGTCCTATCGTGGTGTGGGAAACCCCCAGTGTGAGAGTCCTGTTTGAAACCAAGGCTGCTTCTCTTGATATTCCACAAAAGAGAGAAGGCTACGTGCATTCAAGTCTCTTTCACTTGAAATCCATCTCTGTGTCTCCTGGTGTACAACACGGCCCTGATGGTATTTGCAGGTCCAGCCTGAGCCCTACCCTTTGTCTCACAGCTTGAGAAACACTTTATTCCTCTACCCAAAAAGTGGGAGAGTAGTGAGAGAGAGCTTGGCAGCAGGCAAAAGGGCCAAAACCTACTCCCACTTGGTTCCCAGCAGACACCCTTTGCTGTAAGGGGAGCTGCTGCTCCTGCTGCTTCTGGGGGCAGGGTGCTGGGGACTGTGAGGAGTGCTGCCATTTGGATAGAACATGGCCCAGGGAGGCTCAGACATGCAGCTGGCACCAAGGCCAGACCTAGGCAGTGCTGCTGTGCTGCACCCCTACTCTGTAGCCACGCACACTGGATGCTGGCATTCCCCAGGTTCTACCATGTGGGGTCACTTGATCTGCACCAGCATCTCTGTGTGGGGCAGCTGGGGAAAGGTCCTACACCTCTCTGCTCCCCTGGTTTCCCACCCACCTTCAGCCTTCACACTCCCTATGGCCCACACCAGAAACATGAGCTTCTGCTATCTAGGAAATGCCAGCTCTTTAAAATGGGTTTGTTTTTCAGATGGGAACAGGAGCCCAGATTTGGAAATTTTCTGCAAAATGAAGATCCCCCTCCTCAAAAGCCAGGACTGAAAGCTGCCTCACTGTGAGCTGATTAAGAAACATTCTGTGGTGAAAACCATGCTGCCTCATTTCACTGGCTGTGCCTGATGGTGAGCAAATCCTTGCTACTAACCTGGCTGTGGACAGCTTACATGAAGTGTCAGCTATATTGGGTCAGAGTTGCTCCTCTTGGCATGGAGATCCCTGAGCCCATTGCCCCAGCACATCTTCTCTGGTACAGCAGGCTCCTGGTGGTCTAAGGATGGCCCCTTGTCCTTGCAGTGGGTGCTGGTAAAGTCTTGTCCACCAAGGTCAGTGTTTTTGAGGGGGTTGTTTGCACAGTTTATGGAGCCAGGCTCCTGCCAAGCCCTGGGAGCTGCCCCCTGTGCTGCTTCATGGAGGGAAACTTTCTGCCTCCTTGCAAGAATTCTGTCTGACTTGGTGGTGGTCTCTACCTCTGTAGAAGAAAGACTGTCAAGCCTTTCATCCCTTCTTAACCAGCAGACCTTTTGACCCACCTTGCTCTGACCATCAGTCAGGAGAGCTTGCCAGAGTAAAAGCTGAGCTGAGCTCATCCCTGCAGAGCTCTCAGGCTTTGTGTGTCTGCTGAGCTGGATGTGGGAAGCATTAGCTCACATCTAAATATTAGGTGTCTCCAGCTTCCCTGTGGACAATGGCTCTGCAAATAAACACAGCAGCTGCCCTGGCATGACAAGGAATGGCTGCATAGTGGCAGGTGAGAATACTGTCCCCTGCACAAAAGCTGTGGTGATGTGATGCTTTCTGGTAAGTTACTTCAGCTCTCCAGCTTAATTTATTGCTTAAGGATGACATTATTTTGTCTTGGAGATCAAACAGTTCATTCAAGTTAAAAAGAAAACTCTGAAGCTGGGAGGAAGGAGGAATGGGGCTGTCTGCAAGCTCTGAATAATGTAAAGAGAAATCTTGAATGTCATTTCTCCCCCACCTTACTGAAAGTAAGGAATGACCAGACTTGCTCCTACTGCTGTGTGCTTTGAGCTCCTAAAGGGAGCAGATGCAGATTTGAAATGCCACAGCTACGTCAGAAAGTGGTAAGAAAACATTACTCACTAAAGTAGTACCCATGTGGGAAATAGTCTGTTTAAGCTTTCCAGACACTCTCTTTTTTTTTTTTTTCTCCTTGAAGAAATGGAGAGAGAAATTGGAAACACTTTCTCATGGCCATCAAGCACAAAATTGCATGTTACTGTAATGGTTCATAGTCACAGAGAAATACAGTCAGCTATAGAAATTACAGCAGAGCCCATCTCTTCTGCAGTGTATTTAGGTCCGTGGAGGAATCTTTCTGCAAGGCAGTTTGGCAGACCACTGCCACAGGGAAATGAGTGTTTCCTGGGCAAGGTGACACCTGAGGAGTGGCAGAGTTTCTGTGGCCTTTAGTCAATGGCTGCCTCTCTGAGACAACCTCCTCTCCAGCTGTGTCAGGAGTTTGGAAACTCAACATTTGCTCCTGCAACAGCTCTAGGAGATTTCACAGAGGCCAGACCCAACATTTAATTACTGTCTTTGCTAAGCTGCCCAGAGCCAGCCTACATGAGAGGATATACAAAATGACAGCGAGCAGCTGCCGGGAGCTGCAGAGGCCAGGAGCCCAGCTGGAGCCAGCCAGGCACTCCGGGAGAAGAGGGGGAAATTTTCCTCAAGTCTGGGTGCAGACAAAGTGTCTGTGTCTTTGTTCTCTGCCCTGACACACCTGAACCACATGCAGGCTGCTTTGGGGTTGTTAAAAAATGTTTGTGACAGGTCTCCAGGTGAAGCATCGGCCCAGGAATGCTGGGACTCCCCCAGACAGAAGCTCTTTAAATGAAACAATAGAGTCCCTCTCAAGTAGGCACTGTGGGAGCCCTTCCCCAGATGCATCCCCAGAGGGTAGGGGACCTCAGCTCTGCTGCTTTCCTCCCTCCTGCTCCTCCACTGCTGGCTGTTGGGCTGCACTGCTCCATTTTTTATTTATTATGAGGTTATTATTCCAGTAGTTAAAGGGGTCCTACAGGAAAGCTGGTGAGGAACTCTTTATCAGAGAGTTTTGTGGTAGGATGAGGGGTAATGATTTTCAACTGAAAGAAGGTAGATTTAAATGAAATATTAGAGAGAAACTCTTTATTGTGAGGGTGATTAGACACTGGAACAGGTTGCCCAGAGAAGGTGTGGATGGCCCTCCCTGGATGTATTCAAGGCCAGGTGGGATAGGCCTTTGAGTAACATGGTCTTGTGGGAGGTGTCCATGCCTGTGGACATCTAGGCTGGCACTAGATGATCTTTAAGGTCCCTTCTAACCCAAACCATTCTATGATTCTGTGGTTACTGTTCAGCCAGAGCAGATGCCCAGTGTGGTTTGCCATCTCCTCTGAGATGTCCACAAGAGGGTGCAGCAATATCTTAATATCCAGCCTGGTGTTGCCTTAGAGACTTTACTGTCAAACCATCAGGGACATTGTGCAGTGCTGCAGTTGGATGCTAAGATGTGTCATGCTTTAGGTCTCTGTGAACTCCATGAGATGTGAGGTTCTGTTCCTTTCCTTACTGTCTGTGGTAATATTGTGGTCCATATTACCATACTCCCCCTGGTCTTGAAGCCTCACAGCCAGCCACATGCAAGGCAAGGGACATCTGGTACAACCTTCAGAAGAACAGAGAATAAACCTCACATCTCCCAGACCTCTTGTGGGTCCTCTGTGCTATGGTCCTGTTTCTCCTTGGTTTTGTGTGGGTTATACAGAGTCACCAGTCCTGCAGCAAAAACCTGCCAGTGAGACTTTAAAAAATAAATGCATGTGGATGTTTCTTCCTCTCGTATCTGTTTTGTTTTGGTTTTGTTTTGAATTTATTTGGATCAGTTTCTCAGATATTTTTTTTTTCTGACTCCTCCCTCTAACACATGCATAATATTTTGAAGGATTTTATTATTTTTTTATTCCCTGTAATCAAAGGGCTTCAGTCAGTAAAGCCTTCATTAAAACCAAAGCAGGAGAAAACAGGCCTTCTGTAGAGTGTCATGAATTTGGAAGTTGGTAGCCATGCCTTCCAATACTCATCACACAACCTTTTACTCTGCTTTGGAGGCAGATGCAAATCTGTATCAGAGGATGAAGGGGCATCTGTGACACACTGGAGGAGGCTTAATGACAGAGGAGCATGCTCTGGGGATCTGTGCAGTCATTGCACAGACCTTGTATCTCTGCAGCCGAGCAGACACAAGCTACTGCTGAGGATGCAACACTCTTATTCTAATGTCCTTGATAGAGGTTTTTGGTGCATAAAGTTTCTGTTAAACCAGTTTGAACTGGTTCTCTCTCATATTTAGAAACTATCCCTGCTATAGAATTACACCCTGTCAACAAAGCTTCCTTTCTGTCTTGTCCTTGTGCTTTGGGAAAGGGGGAGGTCTTTTCCTCTTTCCCTGAAGCCTGGGCTAGTCTGTTTTAAATGGAAAAAAGATTTGGCCAGGAATTGCCTCTTGCTTGACATGTCTTCTGCTAACTGATCCTTACACTGCTGCTCAGCCATGCAATTTCCACACTTTATCTCCTCGTTTGGGTGCTAAGGGACCCATCAGAGACAGAGTAGATAAGGGAAAGAGCTGGCATAATGTGTGTGCCCAGTATCATTCTTCCCATCACCCCATATACTGTAAATGCACATTCTCAGCCAGCAAGGCTTTATCTTCTTCCTCTTTTGTTGCATTACCATCACCTTACTATCTTAAGCACACAAGGCTGTAAAACCCATGCAAATACCTGGCCATCAAGAAAATGAGTAAGCATCTGGAGGACTCTCCTGGGAAATGGGCAATGAAGGCAGATACTTCCATTTGAATACTAAAAGCATTTATATACTGGGAAAACTTCCACTGTTGGCCAACCCTGGGGCAATGAGTGAGGATCAGAAGGAAGCCCAAGTACCCTGAAAATAGCTATTTGTTTTCATCAGTATTTTTTCACCACTAGGCTCTTCTTGGCCTTGGATGCAAGGAACATATTTAAGATCTCACATGCTGTACCTCACAACTGATGTTTCACAATCTGCTAGAGATTCTCCCAGACTACCAATTGTGTTTGTTTCCATGCACTGAAGTCAAGTTGAGCTTCTTTGCTTGGGCACTGATCTTCATAACACCAAGCACCAGCTAGGTCTGCTTGGTGGGACAGGCTGGAAGGGCATTCTGATTTTTTGCTGGGTGAGCACTCAGTGAGTCTGTACCTCTGTGTTAGTGGGAGCCTCCAGCCAAGGGTGTAAGACAGGGCAAGACCCCTGTATGAGCAGCAGACTGCAGAGCTGATGGTGAAAATGGAGACCAAGGGAGCAAGTCAACATTACAACTCAGCCTGGCCTACAGCTAGCCCTGCTGAAGGGGTAGTCCCACACTCCAGCTGCTTTCTTCACATTACCACTGCCCCCCTCCCCACCACCTCAAAACATCCTGGCAAAAAGCTACTTGCTCTTCAGGGATTTCTTTTCTGCTAGTGTAACTCCTTGAACCAACTCCCCAGGGCATCAGCTGAGCACCACTGCTGGCAGCAGAAAACCTACAGCCTTGGAGAGCATCTCTAAGGGAAATGAACCCAGAAATGTCAAATCATACCCATCAGCCCTGATATCTATCTCTCCTAGCCTCATACACTCCAGCTCTAAAGCACCAGGTTGACATTCTAGAAAACTGCATCCAGCTTCTGCTTGTTGCCCTGCAAGTCACATCCCTGCTCAGTGCATCTCTTCAGCAGCAGAACAGGAGTAACACTGCCATCTTGACTCTTAATCCTCTCAGTGGTTTGGTGACCTTTCCCCTTCACTGTTTACAGTGGGGCTGGTGTCTGGGGCAGGCAGCTCACCAGCTGTCCCACCTTGGCCCATGCTGCTGTGTCTGAGGGGTGCTGCCCCAAACTGCCCTCACCCACCCTTTCACTTGGGCCCCAGCCTCATGAAAGGTTCCTTCTTCCCTGTGCCTCCAGGCTTTCTGTAAATTGCCTCATCCAACTGCTAAGAAAAGGGGGCTTTCCCAGCTTTCATTTGCTCCCCACTGAGTTCAGGTTTATGTTAATTGTGCATGGCTGTGGGCTGGAAACTCTTCTCACAGCCAGTTCCAAAGAGACTGGGAAAACAGCAGTGGTGAAACCCACATGTAAACCTGCAGAAGCTTCTCCCTTGAGCCTGGATTTTGGCAACAGGAGGAGCAGTCTGTGAGAGCCCCAGAGCACAGCCTCAAGCAGAGCCTGTCCTTGGGGCAAAAGTGGCTACTTACCCAAAATAAGTCACCTCAGACAGCAAGCTGAGGACTGCCTCACAGGGTTGTGTGTGACCATCAGTAAGTCAGAAGAAGAGCCTCTACCAGAGCCAGGAAGGGTTGCCCCATGCCCTGGCTTGCAGGGTCTGCACCCCCAGTGTTAGGATATGTCATCCAGAGTCATTGCATCATATGTAAAGCAGGTACAAAAGGCCATTAGGTCATAATTTCCTTCTAGGTGGAAAAAAAAAATATATTGTGATAGCACTTTGGGGGTTTTTTTTGTAGCTATGAAGAGCTTGACAGGTTTCTAGGCTAAAAGGAGCCAAGCCCTGTGTCCTTGCTCCTCTCCCTGCACCCCAGTGAAGTTTGCTCAGGTTTCTTTGTAAATTAGGTGGCTCACAAATCTCAGATGGGTACTCAGCCTCCCTTTGCTTGAACAAGGCAGAAATGCGTGGTTTTTGTCTCCAGACCTTGGGAAGTAACCAGAGAAATTAGGATGGTGGAAAGCACAGGATTCCTGTCCTTCCCTGAGAGATGACTCCATCCAACTGGTACCCTTTCCAGTCTGTAGCTCCTAATGACCTTCCTCCCCGGATGGCCTAATTGATATGTAGCTAATGAAATCCAGAACAGTTCATCTCATTTTATAATTGTCTCTGGAGTGTGCTATTTCTGATTCAAAATGGATAAGGGCTCTTATTCTCAGGCATTTGCTATTTCAGTTGAGTGCTGCTGCTTCTCACCAAGCTCAGAGCTTGGCCAGAGCCCTATACTCTGTAGGGTGGGAGAAAGGCAGATGATCTCAATAAGAGGGGGTTGTTTCTCTTCTCTAAAGAGGGGATGGTGCTAAGCTGCAATGACTTGTGAATCTATCTGTTCCTGTCCCCAGGGCCTCCTCTGCCACCTCTTTTGGCAACCAGCTGCACCCTGAGGTCAGCTGCAGAGGTGACCTCTTGGGTCACTGTCCCACATCCAGCTGCTTCCCAAGCCCTGCAATGGAGATGTCATGCGTGAAAAAGTGTTTCCTTTCCAGAGCCACTTGTGGTGCCTGTGCAGTGGCCCTTGGCAAGAACTGCTGGCTGACTGATGCACCCATTGCAACCTTGGCTACCTCCCTCCCTTAGGAACACCACCAGCAAACAAACCTCACTCGGTGCTGCTCCACACCCCAGTTCCCACTGCAGTCACTGGGCAGACTGGGCTGTGGTCAGACAGCAGGCAAGTAGAACTGGTACCCGAGGCATGACCAGGCTTGTTGAAAGTCTAACTTCCTATTGCTCTTGTTTGCCCCTCTCCCCTTCACTTTCCCATAAATTCTACCTTTGTTTGACTCCCAGCACACCCTTCTTTCCTGACTTTTTTTTTTTTCCCCAGAGACTTCTGATACGCATTGCAAGATGTCTGGAACTTCCAGATCGTGTGGCACAATCCAAATATTACAGTATCAGGCAGGTTATAGAATCTTTCTCCAGTCACAGAAGCACCATATCTCTCTCTGTGTCCTTGGGACCCTGTAAAGTCTCTGCACCAGACATAATGGTGTCAGGAAAGGAAGTGATCATATTTTTTTCCACTTTTAACCACTGAGATTTTTGGCATTGTGTGGAAACACCCCAATAGCAGTTCGGGTGGGACACTTGCAAACCCTGCAGAAAGCACAATGGGAAGCCTAATGATTGAAAATGTGCCTTGGCTGTAAAAAACAGTGCCTCTAATTTCAAGAAAGCTAACTTGGGTTAAGTGTCCTACAGCAAAATTCAAGATAGGGAAATGTTCATCCCTGTGTATCTGTGAGACCCACACAGCAGCTCCTACCCGTGGGTGATCTCCAGCAACTGTGTGGAGGTAAAAACAGCCTGTCTGCCATCTTCTTATCTGGCTTAATGCTGCTTTTGAGCAAAGCTGAACCAAACTGTCCTCTCCAGGATGCTTTTCATCTCCTTGAAGCAGAGGACAAAACGACAACTCTTTGATATGTTCAGAGCCTGACCAACCACCTCCTTGTGACCAGGCTGCTGCCTCCACGACATGGGTTCAGGGCTGTCTGCTGAGGTGTTGTGCTCCCATCCCGGGTGTCTTGGGTTGTTTTTTGTATGCCCAAACCTCTGGGTAGCTGAGGGCAGAGTCTTTTGCCCCAGATTGGGCAGTAAGAAAAACAGATGTCTGCCTAGTTGTCCAAGGGAAAAAATGATGTCAGGAGGCCAGACTCCCATCTAGACTCCGTTAACAAAGGAAGACTTGGTCTAGGTGATCCTGCTCAGGCAGGGGGGTTGGACTAGATGATCTTCTAGGTCCCTTCCAACCCCTAATATCTATGATATATCTATGATTCTATGAAGACCTGATGCATGGGTGCTTCTTAAAACTGGCCACTGCAAGCAATGAGACAAACGGTGCTTTCTTCCTAAACAAGTCTGTGCTTGTCTGTGCTGCAATTAGAGTGGAGTAACACATGTTGCACATAGGATGGTCCAAATTTCTCAGAGAGATGAGTGTTGTAGAGCTGAGCAAAGCTTGGGAGCTATCTCCAGCTTGATTGTAATTGTAAGGTACAGCAATCCTTTGAAACTGCTTTTGAACACAGGGCTGGAAAGGGCCTCCTGACTCATGTCCACTTACTTACCTTCTGTTTTAGACAACTTTGTCATCTGGCAGTTTTCACAAACAAGACATGTTCAGTGTTCAAGGGGAGGGGTTTGTCCACACGTTCTTCCATCTGAAAACATCTGCAGAACCTCCAGGCTCTGTGAACAAAGAAATCACCATTTACTTTGCAACCTGTCTTGAATCCTGTCCAGTTTGCACCTATTAAATTTGTGTCAAAAGTTGTCTGGGTTTTTTCTGTTGTTTTTTTGTTTGTTTGTTTGTTTTGTTGGTTGTTTTGTTTCTTCTTTTGTTTTGTTTCTCTTAAAAGGTTCATTTGTCTAGATGATCCTGTTCTGTCTAGGTGATCCTGCTCTGGCAGGGGGGTTGGACTAGATGATCTTCTAGCTCCCTTCCAAACCCTAACATTCTATGATTCTATGGGGTTTTTTCCCCTACCATGAGCAAGCTGAGAATCTCATGAGGAGTTAGGCCAGTGGCTATATCTCATCTAGTGATCACTAATGAGTCATATATCTCATCTGCAGTTTAGTTCATCCTAAACTGCAGTAATTCACATACCTGATTGTTAGAGCACTGGATCTTCTAGCTCCATAGGATTATCAATAAATCTCGAAAAATAAGAGATATTTCAGAAATCCTTTTGGTGTCTAATGAAGCTGAGAGTTGCTGATTCACCCTAGGACAAATCAGAGGGACTGCCCTGCTGCCCAAGCATTCCTGTTCTTCCCAAATAAGGGTAGATGTCAAAGAGGATCCTTTCAGTGATGTTCCTGTGTCCCTTGTTTGCCAACAGTACTCAGTCAAGGTTCATACCGGGTGAGAAGAAATGAAGCCTTTGTGTTTTCGTGACAAAATGTGCTTTAAGTTCTGTTTGTTCATTTAGTTTAGAAGCCCCTGTGTTTTCAACCTCCTGAAACCATCAGGAAGCAGCTCTGAACTTTTGCAATGCCTCTCCAGCCCCCCAAGCTTTAAAGCTTTACACATTGCCATTGCTGAAATGAGGCAGCTATTTAAATCAGAGATGGGAACTCTGTTGATGCTGTCTGCTTAACAGACACAATGGAAAGACACCATCCCAGCTCTGAGGAGTTTACTGGCTGATGCAAGCATGACCCCATGCCATCTAAACCTCCTGGAAGCAAATCAGACTGATGCTTCACTGATAAACATATCAGCAGCTGAGGAGCTGTGCACAGTGAGGCTCCCATAATTACTAACTCCGGTTCAAAGGCTTTTATGCCAAAGAACAATGGGCACCACAACAGTGTTGCAGCCTGTTATGCACCCCAGTGTTTTGCTGTGATGGAAAGACTTGCCCTGTCAGACAATCCTGCTTTTCATGTCCCTGTCCCCTTCATAACACTGAGGTAATTCCTACCAGGAAGGAGGCTATCGTCCACCCTTTAAGAACAGGAGCCAGGGATGTACATGCTAAGAAGATTCAAAGAGGTTTAATGAAAAAGAAAGTGAAGATTTTAAAAAAAGAGCTCTTTTCCTCATTGGAAATCTGTCCTTATCAGATTTCCCTGTCACCAGCAGTGCCCAAGATGGAAGTGACATCTCATTTGTTTTGCCCCACTGTCAACAGTTGAACACATCTACGCATGTCACGAAGGAGTGTGTAGAAGACATGAGCATCTTTGCTTCATGTCCTTTTTCCTTCTCTGCTCACCAAGTTGAGGTTTGGCCTTTGAAAATAAGTCTGTGTTCAGCATGATCTGGAAAACTCTGTGGGATGTGAGCTGCCACCCAGCCAGCCCCTGACACTTCAGGATGCTCACCAAGCCACTCTCGACAACGTCAGAACCACCTTCTTCTTGTGCAACTTTGCAATCAGAGATGCTTATTATGACTGGGCAGCTTCCTTACAGACAGAGTGGTGTTTATTTCACAGGGAAATGCTTTGTGTGAAACATTTGCACCCTGCTTAATCAGCACTGCTGAGGCTGGACTCTGCAGGCAGCACCCCATGTGTGAGGTGAGTCCCCCCCAGGAGCTTCCCAGCCCTTGTGAGAGGCAGGCACTTTTTCCAGCCCCCTGGGTTTTCAAGGGCTCCAGCCCTTCTGCACAAAACTACCTTATCCCTTAGTGACTTAGCCTCTTTACTGAGATGTGGTTTCTATTCAGTCACTTGCTTCTTTCCTTCTCAGTTTTTCTTCTCAGTCCCAGAACACCAATCCAGTGTATTTGCACAGCAGATCTACAGAAAGTGCATTCGAATTAGAACAGCAGAAACCTCTCCTAGCTGATGGGCTGCTTAGAAGGGAAGGGGCATGATGCCTATAGTCTAGCATTTCTCCAACCTTATTTCATAGCATGGCAGGTGTGATGTGAAATTCTGCTCCCTGAGCAGCCTCAGAGGTTGTGCTGGAATTTATTCCCATTTTAAACCACCCAATTTCTTTTGCTCTCCTGCAAATGCTTGCTGGGAGCACTGGACATACATGCAGTTCAGTGTGCCAGGGTCAAATGAGGGTTTATGATATTCATAGAGTCACAAACTCTACAAGATTGGCCCCAGACTTCAGTGGGGAGGATGCCTATAGCCAACACTCACGGTCTGTATTAGCAGACTGAGCTTAATAACAAAAATATTTATTAGTAAATAACAATAATATTAGTGGTAACAAAGTATCTACTTCATATTGTCCATAATACCAGACGATTTCACTTTCTTTCCAAGTGCTGCAGCTTGCTGAAACTCCATTTCTTCTCTGGGGCATCTATTTCTACTACTGGCAAATATTCCAAAGCAGATTTTTGTTATGACCCACACTGAACCTGGGGATTTCTGTAGGACAGAAAACTTGCCCTCTAGGAAACCATGGGTCCTTTATTTTGTAAATCAAAGCATCAGCATGATCTGTTCACCTCTGAGGGATCTCACTTCCCACAGAGACAAGGAATCTCAAAGGGATCTCCTTCCAGCCAGGGCTCTTAGTGTGTCAGAGCTGCAAGGGGCGAAGGTGCAACTCATTTCTTCTTAACAGGAATGTGGGAATTCTAGAGATGTTCAAATCAGGAGTGGTCACTGTGGCTGAGTTGCTCTAGGATTCATCCGGATCCACTGCCAAGAACACAGCCTGTATTGCAGTGGATGGTCACCAAAACAGGACTGTTCCACCCCAAAAAAAATCCATTAGAAAAAGCTAATCTATCAAAACCTGAAAATGTTAGTTAGATAATTCCTGGCAAGCACCAGCCTGTAACCCTCTTATCAGTTCCACCAGGCGAGGTAAAAAGACAGGGATGTGGAGTACAAGGCTGGATATTAGTTGGGGCTTGCTCCTTGCCAGGAGAGTTTCCCAGGCATGGAATGACCAAAGGCAGCTGAGGTCTCCCAGGCAAAGGAGATGTCTGGAAGAACCTTGCAGGGGGAAGAGATCTTGTGATGAATCACCCTAGGCTCAGGTCTGATATCCCTGCCTAAAAAGGCAGAGGTAATTGCCTCTGATTAATGCTGGCAAACCTCTGTGAACTCCAGTGAGGATATGAAAGGACTGACATACCTCTTTGAGATGGGGGTAAGATAGAGTACAGCCAAGTGTGGGAAGAAAATTAAGCTGAGATGTAATTTTTAATTACCAATAAAGCTATGCTCTAGATGAATGGTTGGAAGCAAGACTTGGTCTCATCCTACTCTTTTATTCTCCTTTCTGCAATACTGAGCCCATTTCTGGGCTCTCCAGTTCAAGAGACAAGGCAGGAGGAAGTCTGGACTCTGGAGTGTACTGTTCCCTCTTGGTGAGCACCCTGGTGCTCATTCATCAATGACCTGGACGAGGAGGTAGAGAGCACCCTCAGCAAGTTTGCTGATGACACCAAACTGGGAGGAGTGGCTGACACAGCAGCAGGCTG
>JANHGL010023219.1:0-11580 GCA_024611195.1 Ceyx melanurus | reverse complement strand
TTTTCTCAGTGAGGGTGCCAGAGCTCTGGAACAGGCTGCCCAGGGAGGTTGTGGAGTCTCCATCTCTGGAGACATTCAAGACCCACCCGGATCTGTTCCTGGGTGACTTAGTCTAGGTGATCCTGCTCTGGCAGGGGAGTTGGACTTGATGATCTTCTAGGTCCCTTCTAATCCCTAACATTCTGTGATTCTGTAATTTTCCAGACTATGGAGTTTGGTGTTTCCTTCAACAACTCTGAAATTCGGAGACATTTACTCTAAATGGATACTGAATTTCTGCCTTAGTTACTGAATCCCAGAGCTGGAGAAATAATCACAAGAGATTTGATACTTGGAGATAGTGAACAAATGCACTGCATGAAAAGATAGGATGCTGCTGCTGCTACTGGTACCCAGAAGACAGCCAGACAGGTGCTGCAGGATGTCCTGTTCCTTCCAGGGTATGTTTGTATTTTATTGGTTAGGACAGAGACCCTATATTTTAGGTTTAGCATCTTCTACAAGAAATCTCATAAGACATTTAAGACTTTACTGTTAGATGCTAATAATTTTTGTTATTTTAGAAATCTATTGAGCTTGCAAGAAATAAACCAAATCACCCTATGGAAGACATCACAACATCAGATTTCCTCTCCTACACTCCCTTTGTACACTGCTTTTGATTGTACACTGCCACCCAGATAATGTTGCAGGGTGGCTCACACCTTTAATCTGCTCTGCTTTATTAAAACCCCTTAGCAAGAGGAATGAATATTCATCTGTGCTATATATAGCACCATGCTTATGACTATCCACAGCTGGGACTGTACAGTTTGGGTACCCACACTCAGATCTTTACAGTTTTGATTTTTGTGAGCCTTTATTTTCTCCGTGGCCACTGAGTCTGTGTCTGGCTGGTTGCACTGGCACTCCAGCAGCAGCATGCCACTCTTCTTTCCTGGCAGAGGTAGCACAGAGTTTCAAAGCCTCCCTCCAGTTATTAAAGGCTTTTGTTTATCTTGTGAAATCTGCCCTGCGAATGCTGACACTGACTGAAGTGCTGGGAGAGTTTCCCTGACTCTTCCTCCTGCTGTCTCTCACGGGTCTATTCCCATGAAAATGATCTCAGGTGTGCCGTGCGTCATCACTCCGCCCCAGGCGCTCTCTGGCTTACTGGCAGGGAAGATGAATGTGCAGTTTCTGAAGCTCTGCCCATAGCTGGGTACTCCTCCTGCCTCACAGCCTGCAGAGGATGTCCCAGTCATCCCAGCAGTCCCCAGGCACATGATGCTCCCTGGGCAGGCAGCCCAGCAAAGGGTTGGCTGCAGAAGAGCGTCAAGGGTTCTACAATACCACCCCAAATCCATTTTCACTGCCCAGGCAGCATTTTCCCAGCCTCTTTCCCATCTACCCCTGCAGGGATGCAGCCTCTGCTGAGAGAACTGAATCCTCCCACAATGGCCCCTGCTGCAGCACGTGATGCTGACTTACCCCTTTGGATGAGAAAGCACCTCAGTCTGCTGGGCTGGGGTGTTGACACTCGCCGCCAGCAAGATCCCAGCTTGATCTCTGGCCTGTGTCCCTGTTGCCACTGAGCTATGCAACCAGGAGAAGCAGAGGGTTAAGCTGGGTGTCATGGCAAGACACTTATGGGGATGGTGGAGGAAGGGGAGGCCCGTGACAAGACTTGAGTGCCCCGAGCCCCACCAGAGTTTAACAGTGGTGACGGCATCACCAGCACAAGCATTCACGTGTGTGTGGCTGCTTGAAAATCAGCTGCACTGGTCCCACCAGTAAGCTCCATTGTGCTGCAGGAAGGGGGCTTTTCTGTCTGTGCTTGACTTGCTAACCCACGCTCTCCACCCATCCTCTGCCACAGGACTGTGGAGGTTTCTGTACAGGACTTGGAGCTCTTTGAGCTCTTCCACCCTCACTGCTAGCAGTCAGTTGTCATGGTCGGGCTCCTGCAGCTGGCTGTGGGGAGCAGTGGGCAACCATCCCCCGGGGAAGAAAGCCAGACCTGGCTCTGAAGATGCTGCTGCAGTGCTGCCCTCAGTGCCACAAGCCTGGGGAATGTTTCAGCAGTGCCTGGCTCACTTTCTGAGAGAACAAGGAAAGAGAGATTTACCCTAAACCCTGGGAAGCCTGTGTATTTTCATTGTATTTTAATTTTAAGAGATTGTCTGCCTCGCCCAAGATTATCTCATGGGAAAGAAAAGCCTGGCTCGGTGACTCGTGGTGAAACTTGTCCCTGAGCCAAATTTCCCCGCACCTGATGTTCCTCCATAGTAGCAGAAACCAGAGTACTTCAGTTCACAACACCGCCCCAGGGGCAGTGCTGGGGATAAGGGGATGGAGGGGGAGGATGGGACCCACATCTGCTTCTGCTCTTCCAGAACAAGTCCAGCAAGTTTGGATGCCGAGCGGCGAAGTCCGGGAGCTGGCAAGGGCATGGTGTCACCCTGGGAACGGGGATCACGTGGGGCTGAAGCAGAGGGAACCTGTCTCAGGGATACGTCGAAACATACCCTGCACTCTTGTGCAATAGGTCTTTGCAAGTACAATGCTGTATTTATTCGGTGGGAACGGAGAGCCCAGGGCTGGACTCCACAGAGACATGAGTAAGCAGCTTCCAGGAGGCCCAGGTGCTGGCTGAGCCAGGGCTTTGATTCATCTTCTAAGAACAGATGCAGACTGAGAGCTTGGGCTTGACCAGCATCCTCCTGTACAGGGAAGACAGTCTTGGAGCCATACTGTAAAAATGGAGTGGTTTCTTTGTGTAAAATGCTTTATCTCCCAGGACCACTATAGATTGATTTAGCACAGCTTCAAGAGACCCAATGATGTAGATGAGAGTGAAGATGTTTAAGCAGACTAAGCAGGCCAAGGACAACATCCTGGGCACAGAGGACTTTTGTCAGGGTAAAAGAACAGCAGTTCAATTGAAGCACAGGCTAGGAGAGGGCAGACATTTCCTGTGGTGCCAGTGCCTGTTTGAGCAGTGCCTCTGCTCACTCCTGCTCTTCTGCTGTCCCCATGCCACTCTTTGTGAGGCCACAGGAGAGGACTAATCTAGCTCAAACCAGGGACAGTAAGGCAGAAGACTACTTAGCTTCCACCACAGCTGCAAAAAGTCAAAGCAGACCTTGCTTCCAAGCTAGAAACTGTTGCCTAATTGATAATGAGCATTAACCTTGAAACAATCTGAACAACAACAAAAAAGTCAGTTAGCACTTGAGAATTAAATTGAAGGGTGTTAAGAAAGTGATAAGGTCATTAACACAATCATGTTGGAATTGGAATTTCCATGGAAATGGGAGAGGATGCCATTCCCAGGAAATTGCATTTCATCAGGGCTCAAGCACAGCTGGGCTCCTGCTGCTGGACTCATGTGGGCTCCTAACCTGGTAATAATTCAGCCTGTCCCTTCAACGTCAATAGGACATAACCTACAGGGCATAAATATGTCCTGATAGGACCTTTCAGACTTGCCCTTCTGGCACTGGAAGGAGGCTGTGTTGAGTCAGAAGAAACTTGGTATTATTTTAGGGATTACTTCCCAGTCAGGATTCAGTGGAAGCTTGGGAAAGCATTGCCAGCTGGGGCTATTCTTGACAAAGCTGATCCCATTTAGGGCATTGCTACCTACAGAGAGAGGAAACAAAAGGGCCCTTTCCATACTGTGTCCAAACCCTTGTTGACCCCCAAGCTGAGCTCCTTTGGAGATGGCAGCTGAGAGCAGCAGCTGGCACATAGGCTCCATGCAGGATTACACAACATGGTGAGTACCTGCACTGAAGTACCTGCAGGGCTGCTTATGCTGGTGGGAAAGCCCTGATGAGTTACTGTACTGGATGCAGGGCTGTGCAGGACTGCTGACCAGGATCAAAGTTAGCATGAAGGAAGAAGGTACTAGAGAGTTTCTATGCTATAGGCAGATTTGTTTTTCTAGTGTTTGATGCTGAGCTTTGCACTATGGAGCAAGTCAGATCAGCTAATCATAAGGATCCTTTCTGGCATTAAAGTAAGTGGCACTTGTGCAGAATTGTGCTGGCCTAGTAATGGGCTTAGCTAACTTCATCCAGCCTGGTGGGGTGGTTTGTGTTAGCAAGTCTCCCAGGAACTCTCCTGTGCTCTCAGCATCGACTGAAAATACAGGTTGGTCAAGCAGCACTGCAAGGCAGAAACAAGACCAAACTGTTATCAGAGACAGATAGTAGCATAGGTCCAGTTCTGTACCATTGCAAGGACTAGAGCAAGGCTTTAAAGGTGCCTCAGGTGGTTTTGGTAGGACACTCTGTTTAATGAGAGGGATTCACCCCTACCCCAGCTTTGTTCACAGGTTTCAGGGAGTTTTAGGGTGCTTATTGTGTACATGACAGGATATGGCTCATTGGGATGACTCACTCCCTGTAAAGTCAATTCACACTTTGCTGCTATTTCCAGTCACAGGTTCTTCTGTAAGTTTTAATGCTGGGAAACTGAAATGCTGGGAGCTGTCTCCAAATAATCCCACAAGTCATTTTATATCTAGCAACAGCAGACCGTGGTCTCAGAATTTGTCAGAAGTTGCCAAAGCATGTTTTATCAGCAGTAATTCCCTATTCCCTTCTAGTTTCTGAACAATATTTGCTTGTTACCTCTGCTACACTGTGGGTTTTGTCCATTTTCTTCCCTATTTCTTTGCTGAACTCCCCCAGCAGCCTCACTTCCCAGCCCTCTGCCTTTGAAGCAGCTATAGGGCCCCAGTTGTGGACAGATAGGAGCTCTGACCTACCTGTGGTGAGGATGATAAGGCTAAAAGGATGAGTTCTATAAGCTGGCTTGGACAGAGCCTTTGGATCCTATGTGGCACAGACAACTATTTTTTTAGCATTTAAGAAGTGTTTAACTACCAAAATAAGTTAAAGAAAGCTGGTCACTAAATTACCTAATGACAGAGCAGCATGCTATTAAGGCTCCAAATGCAAGTCCTACATGGGCTTGTCTCTTGAGTGCTTGGGAGGGACTCCTGACTGGTGCCTGGATGGTGGCTTCTGGGGAGAGGCACTGAAAGCTTTGCATATTTGCTACTCCATCCCCCTCGGCAGCCCCCATCCTGAGTGGCTGCTGAGAGAGAGGAAAATTAACTGAGTCAGCAGAAGGGTCTTGGAAGCTTTCAGCTGTAAGGGGATTTTTATCATTGCTGGTGGGGGCTGGGACATGGAAGGAGAAGTGGGGCAATTCTCCTCTTGTAGCATCATCAGTAAAATTGAGTAACTAACTCTTCCTTCATCCTAAAGCCCAGCTTATTTTGCACCAATGAAATCACACCATTTTCAGACACTTAAAAAAAATTTTATTTTGACAAATATTAGACACAATCACAGAGAAAGAAAGCAGCTCTCAGTACAGTTTCTTTTCCAGAATGAAATAATCCCTGTGTCATACCAGGCTACTGCAGGACAACCCTTGCTGTCCTCAGCAGCAGAGATGCTGGTGTTCTTTCCACCTGTATATTTGCTCCATAGGAGTATGAGATGCTCGTTGGTAGGCCGTGACATAGCCCTTGGTCTCACAGGCTAAAGAAATGCATAAAGACCCAACAGACAAACTGAACAAGGGATACAGCAAAGGTGCCTGTACAGTTAGGAAACTTATGCAGGGACTCACTGCTGAGTGAGAGCTTTGTTCAGGAAGTGTTGTCCTGCCTAGAGGTGTGTAGGACATGTCACTTCTAGCTACCACCTCTGTACACTCCTTCTCTTCAGACTCCTCACTGGACCTGGATGGCATTTCTGATGTGGGAGTCCTTTCAATATTTTGACATGCCATCCTTTCAAGGTCTCTAAGCCTCACCCTACAAGCAGCTCCAAGGCTGTGGGATAGATCCCTTTTGAATAAGACCTGCCCACTTCTTTCACACTAGAAAACCACTCAAGGACACAACAGGCTTGTCTTGCATCCCAAGGACTACACGAGTTGTACCACAGAGAGATGGTTGTGAGAAATGTCTGCAGGCATTTGTTTGGATCCAGAGCCATGCTGCATTGCTTGCATTTGCTTTTTTGTTTGGTTGTGGTTTTGTTGGTTTTTTTTTTCACTAGCTCAGGTATGCTTGGTTTTGGTGCAGGGCAAACAGTCCCTTCTGCCACATTTTTCCAAAACATCCCCAAAGTGATGGGCCACGACCACATGCAGAGAACCCCCCAAGTATTGGAAGCACTGCTTGACAGTCCTGTCATGCTCCCTGCTATATAACAAAATGACTCTGTGAAAGAAGTTTTACAAATCAATGCAAGTTTTGTAATAAAAATGTGAATAGACTCATCAGGAAATTAATCCCCTGAGAAAACAGGTGAGAGGGGCATGGGCAAACACAGTGAATGTTTTTGTCTGGCAGAAACTTAATGGATTTCCTTTCCTTTTATTTCAACAGATCAAGCAGTGACTTTTAAGAAAGGAAGCACCACAGAAAGAAGCCCTGAGCCCTCTGTTCCTGTTTGTTCTTCAGCCTCAGGAAGAACAGTACAAGGTAAATTCTGCATAGATCAGAAACTAAGGATTTTACTGACCAAGAGGAACAATCTCTCTCTCACTACAACTGCTTCCTTTTGATTCAGAACTTAATGTATGAACAATATTACTGTGAAATTGAGATAACTAAAAAAATGTCCAGGTCCCTAGAAGACTCCTTGAACATTATCAGAATCTCAAATAAGTAGAATCACAACTTTGATTTACCAGTGCTCGTTCTTTCCTTCTCCATCTCCCTTTCTTTCTTCCATCATTCCTTCTCTATCTCCCTCTATTTCTGTCATCTCTCTCTCTTTTTTGTTTTCTTCCTCATCTTCTCCTTTCATTGCATGCATGGCTCTTCATCTGCATTTCACCCTTGTTAGTGTTACAAATCCTTTGCTGACACAGTTTCGTCTCTGCTATACAGAGACACTCACTATTGTTCCTCACCTGTTTTTTCTCTCAAAAACACCACACAAAAGGACTTTCCAAATAGGTCCCCAAGTTCATGACTGCCTCTCAAGACAGGATGATAGCAGTGGCACCCCCTGGACTAGAGTACTCTCAGAAAACATTTTGCTTAAAGAATTACTGTAGCTCCCAGTACATTTTCTCTTCAGGCTGCTTAACAGCCTTTACTTAGTAAAAACCTTCTCAAGGGTACTCATAATACAGGGCCTCTAAGAAAGAGAACTGCTTCTTCACACCCAAGTGCCTTCTACCTATTTTGGCAAGCAGAATCAGAGAGGGAACCCAAGTCTCGTGTTACAAACTCAGCAGCTTGTGTCTGACCCCACTGCAGTCACCTGTAACTGCCCCTGCCCTAATTTCTGCCAAGCCTGTAAATTGGCCAAAACATAGGCAGGCTTCAAAAGTTGCCCATGTTTATTATGCTGCATCAGGACTCCAAGAGTTTATCAGCTTCAGACAGAATAATGGTCATTTTGAACAATGTAAGGAACCTGCCTGTTCTGGGGTACTGAGTCTTGGCATATTAAAGGCTCTTATTAGTCTGGGACACTATAGACACGTCTGGCAGATATGTTTAGCTGCCCAGACCATTTCACATCTTGGTACAATGGAAATCCAGTTCATGTCTCCTAGGCATCTGATACTGTCACCCAGCCAGAGCCAGGCTACCAAGCCCACCAGCTTATCATACCCTCCTTGCTGGGGCCACAGGAGCAGTCACTCCAAGAAGGTGCAGAGCCAACACTGGCATGGTGTGTTTCTTTTTCCCCCGCCCCTCGAAGTAGCTTCAAACAAAGCAAAAGAACTTCTTCCAGCGACACTTGGAAAGAGTCTTGATGCCTTTGGCGGTCATCTTCTTTTCCTGACGGGCTTTGTGCTCAACACCGCTGACAATGGCCATGTCAAAAACTTCTTTGAGGTTCTTCTGGGTCAGCGCTGAGCATTCCAGATAGGCCTCAGCCCGGATTTTGTCAGCCAGACCTTCTGCCTGAGGCCGGGGCACAGGCTTCACGTGGTAGCGATCTAAGCTGATGAGGACGTTGACGTCGTCCCGCAAGTCTGCCTGTGTCCCCACTAGCAGCACCGGCGCCCGGGGATTGTGAGTTCGTATCTCGGGGATCCATTTCTCAGTAATGTTTTGGAAGGAACTGGGGTTCACCACGCTGAAGCAGACCAGGAAGACATCGGTGTCAGGATAGCAAAGCGAGCGCAAACAGTCGAAGTCCTCCTGTAGGAAATGGAGGGGACAAAAGAAAAAAGTCTTTACTGGACTCATCTCCTGACAGCGTGATGCTGCAGTAGCTTTTTCCACACATTAAGTAGGACAGCGACACCCTGAGAGTCAGGGCATTGTGCTGGTTTTGTGACCATCTGTGGTTCAGGCACAAATTTCAAAGCTGTGGGAGTCTGACTGCCATGCCAGAGAACAGCTGATGCTGGACTAGTGCATTTCTAGAATCTGTGATTCTGTGATTTCCTTCCTTTCAAGTTAAATATTGCCTTCCTTAAAAGCCTGCAAATAGTCCCTGTCTCACAGGAACAGAGTCGACAGCTCTTTTGATAGAGCTTACCTGCCCAGCAGTGTCCCACAGCTGGATCCGGACTGGTGCTCCATCCACCAGGACCTGCACTGTAGCAGAAAGAGAATAAGGATGAGTCTAAGGAAGTTGTCCAGCATCCAGCACTCTGGTTTGTATCCCACTGAACAGACTTGCTGAAGTACTCAAGTCTGTCCTCCTTGCTGATCATTCTCCCAAACTAGACTAAAACAGCTGAAGTTTGCACTGGGAGTGTTAAGAGACCTGCAATAGACTCTCTGATTTGGTTAGCCCTCAGGTGTTTTGGGGTCTTCTCCAGTATTTTGAAATTTGTTCCATATTACTGGACCACTGCTTCTCAAAACAA
Organism: Ceyx melanurus; assembly: GCA_024611195.1. Lineage (NCBI taxonomy): Eukaryota > Metazoa > Chordata > Aves > Coraciiformes > Alcedinidae > Ceyx > Ceyx melanurus. The sequence continues at coordinate 2,727 of JANHGL010023219.1, read as the reverse complement.
AAGCCCTTAGACAAATGGTGTCCTGAGATGAGTGTCCTAGATAAGGAAAAGCAAAGACCTAAGGCCAACTTTGAAATGAAGAAGCTATTAAGGGAACAGTGATGAGTGCAATCCCCTCCAGAGAATATCCACACATTGAAAAACTGCTGAGTGTTATACATGTTAGGTCTGTTCCCATTTCACTCCCTAATCACAGTAAGCCTTCATGTGGTATCAGCTGACTCAGACTGAGGGCTGGCAGGACCTCTGATGGAAATCTGGAATGAAACTGTTAGGTGGTGTTTAAGGGCACAGACATCACAGAGCATGGGTTGGAGAAGAGGAAAAGAAGAAAGGGGTTGGGGGAGCTGGAAATCACTTGAAAGTCCTGAAAACATGGATGGGGCAGTGCTCTGGTGAATACAGGCAGATATCCTGGCTAAGGTGACAACATCTGTCACTTGACACCAGCTAGATAAATGCCCTCTCTGTGCCCAGGAGGAGGCTTTATTGTCCTGTCCTCTTTGTTTAAAAGAAATTAAAAAAACAAACAAAAAAACCCAACACCAAAAAATACCCAAAATACACACACACACACACACACACAAAAGCCCAAACCACAAAACAAAACAAAAACCAGAAGAAAGATCTGTCTTTTCTGGCCCTTGAAGTAATTAGCCAGGTGAGAAAAGTGATAGAAACAACTGACTTAGTGAGTTTAACACAAGCTCTTGAAGGAGAACATTCCTGCTTCCTGAAAGCAGTCTGGGGAGAAAGAGGGAGACATGGACAAAAGATGAACTAAGTTTTGTGGCAGACAGGCTGAAGTAAAACAGAAGGGGTGGGTGCACCCACCACACTGCCACTCCTTTCAGCATAGCTGAAAGTCATTGCTTCCTTGTGACTGAGAAAGGTTGGGTTGTTACCATATCTTTGCCCCTGAGGAGGAAGAGAAACCTGTTCCTGATCAAAGAACCTGCTAGATCCTGACTTGATCTTCCAGGCATTGGGCATTTGCCTTTCTAGTATCTGGTTTCTTCTGTCTCCCAAGTGCCTTGAGAGAAGGAATTAGCATCTCTGAGATGTTTTACAGTCTTCAGAAGAAAGACACCACTTACATTACCTGCTGCTCCCATGCTTGCACAAGGGTTTTTTGTATCTGCTGTAGGCTAAACTACACTAGCAACTCAGCGACAGCCCTCCATACACCACCCTCACAAGGTCCACACCCATGGGATGAGGCCTGATTTCAGTACAATAGCAAAGGGGCCTGCAGAACAGGATAGCCTGGTGGAGAAAGGTCACCAGGTACACCATTTCACCCAAGGCTGCTCTACCTGGCAGTCAGCAGGAGGTAGCACCCAGATAAATGTGGCTGTGTCACAGTCCCAGAGCTGTGCCCCTCATAACACAATACTTCCTTCTATCTCGTTATTGATATTCCAGTCCATTGATCAGAAATAGGGTTAGGATATAAACTGGGAAACTCAGTTCTGCTGGCAGTTTCGCCAGCAGGTATGCCCCAAGAGTGGAGAGAACTAGGCTGAAATGTCTGAACTGGTGCTTCAAGAATCCAAGGAGGGAGTTTATCCAGGTAAGGGTGTGAAAGAAACCTCTGTTCTCCCATTTCTTCCCAATAAGCACAAAGTGAACTTCGGAAGACTAGTTTTTAATGTTTTTAATTTCTATCAGTTGCAAAAGCTGTGCACTTCTCAAAGTCTGGCTTGATACTTGGACATTCTGAGTGTGGCTAAACCCAAGTGCACCTATCTTCAAATTATTCACTGCTAATCAGGGAGTGTCTGAACTCACACTGCCTCCACCTTTCTGGATTTACTATGGATTTGCCCTTTCAAAAATTGTGGAGGCTAATAACAATGGTAATTTCAAGCCTCTCCTATCCCAAACTGTACACACCCATGCAAAGGGAGCAGAGAGTGCAGTATTCCCTTGGAGGACTTGAGGGCTCCTGACATCTGTTCCCAAAGGGCTGATGGGCCATGAACAGCAGCATGTTACCAGTTAATTTCCTTCATGTGACAGTGGAAAAGCTTGGAGAAGGTCAAGGCAAATCAACAACTCCCAGCGTAAGAGTGAGCAACCTGGGGGACACGAAGAAAAACAAAACACTTCCTCTAAAAGACCCTGAGACTATGACACATTAGATGTCTCATTCCTGGTCTGACTTGAGCCCATCTCTAATCTGCCAATGTGCACTGTCGGGTACCATTGAATTTCTTCATATCAGATGAAGATCATAAATACTTCAAAGGGCTTTGCACTTTCCTGAGCTTCATATTAGAAACTCGATACCAAAACAAGAGGAGCGGAGAACAAGAACAAAGATGGTATTTACAAAAGTGGAAACTAATGAGTGTCCATCAGCTGGCGGAAGGCAATTCTAGCCAGACTTAAAAAGCTCTTGGCAACCTCTTCAGTGGATATATAGGGAAAAGGACGTTTTTGCAGAATATCTGTTGAATCTAGAAAGCCTCTCAACAGTGCAATTCTGTGATATTTCTGAAGCTAGGAAGCAGCAACATCACCACAAAATTAAGCCCCCTTCTATGTAGTCATAATAACACTCCAAAACCAAGCAGGTGCCCAATTTCATTGAACTGGCAAGCCAGCTTTACCCATGTGCCGTTGACACACGGAGCTGGCGAGATCAGAGCTTTGAATCAAATTCCTCAAACCCAAGTAAAATTACTTTTTTCTGCATTCTGGGGCGCTGTTTTTATCTGTTTT
>JANHGL010023216.1:0-43225 GCA_024611195.1 Ceyx melanurus | reverse complement strand
GCAGCTAGTTAGAAACCTAAGCTGAAAAGCAAAATCACCGAACAAAACTTGCTTGCTTTTCACCCAAACCAGGACACATCTCTACAGTGTACCCAGGCCCATTGCACAAAGTTCTGGGCTTCCAAGATGGTGGGCAGCAGAGAAATAGTTAAAGATTGTGTCATTTTACAAAGGATTTCTGCATGGCAAAAATAACTTGTCCTTCTAGCAGGCCTACTAGATTGAATCACAAGCTACAGGCTCTCGGCCTTGATAAGTTCTAAGGAGTTAAAAATTGCACATTGACACTATTCACTGCTTTCAGATTCTTTTTGAGCTTATTGATCAAGGATACACAGTGAGGTTCAACAGTTGGTTTCCATTGCTTTGATAGAATGTAGCCAATGGCAACAAGCAAACAACAGGCTTGTTCTTAAGTTACAAGTAAGGGTGGACGTTTTTTTCAGGCATAATTTTTTCATAGGATATTTGATTAAAAAACTCATTATGGAGACAGATGATCAAAGCTGATTCTGTCTTAGCTTTGAGAGTTTGTTTTCTTCCTATTCCCTGGCAGTTCAGAAAATACAGTGAATCTTATTATCCTGTACCTCACCACCATGAATCTCAGGTAGCTGAAACTTCATCTAACCAGCTGCTGTCTCTACTGCTTCTGACACTGTTTGCAGATTGCAGGAACTGCCATGTTTAGTGTATAGACTTTAGAGTATTATTTTAATATTATGTCAATATGCTCATTTTGTTAAAGAAGTTAAATAATCACACACTCTATTTCAGGAATATACACCAGTATGAAGAGTTACCTCACTGAGCCTTTGTAAACTATGATGTGGTACAACAGTACTGAAAAAAAGTGATGAACACTGTGAATAACTGTGGGGTGCTCATCTTGCCCATGTGGCCTCAGCATTAGCAGATGGTAAGAAAGGAATAGGGGTGTAACATCTGCACGCGATTGGTGCCTGGGGCCATTCCTCCCCAAGTGCAAGACTCTACACTTGCCTTTGTTGAACTTCATCAGGTTTCCCTCCACCCTGTCCCACAGCCTTCTGCTGTGTCAGTCAAAGCACTGTTTTAAGTCAGTGTTAACACAGAATGGAAGATACTACTGCTCTTTCCCAGAAAACAAAAAAAAAAAATTCAGTTTATTAATGAGATTGACATTTAAAGCAAAAGTAGATAGGGATGTCTTTCATAAAGGTAACTCAGTATTAGATTACAGGCACTCTTGGGCTTCTCTCTTAGTTAATCTGCTAGGGTATTTCAATGTGAACTTGTTTGTTCCAGGAAGTGCATATTGTACGATGTTAATTAAAGAAATAAAATTATTTTAGTTCAGCTCCTATACTAAAAAGGAATAAAAATCAACCCACACCAGAATGTGAATTGACATAATAGTTTTCCAACACAGTTTTGGAAATGCACATAATTTGTAATATTCAGTAAACTGAACCAGTAAGTACTAAACAGCATGACCATTTTTTAAATGATTTGAATTTTTTTGGCATTAATGTCAAGAAATAATGATCTCTTTTGCATTTTGCCTATGATTTTTGACAAGCCGTATCCAGTTAATGTCCTATAAACTGGGTGAAGCAGACTGATAGTGGGCAATGTTCATCTGTATGAGCACATTCACCGTCATGATTAATAACTAGGGAAGTGTTAAAGATTAATATTTTGTCCTTTTAAAATGTATTAATTTTTTTTCTTTGTGTGTATGCATGTTCCATTTCTCCACATTTGCTGTTCACATCCCTTTCATGATAAGTCAGATAACATTTACATTCAGTTATTTTCCTACTAGCCATGTTTCTTTATTTACAGAAACAAGTAAAAAATCTAAACCATTAAAATAGTTGGAAATAAGATAATACAACTTTGTTAGTTAGTAAGAATAAATAGCAGAAATTCCCAGTAGAATTGCACCAGTATTAATTTTTCAGTATAAGAGTGAAGATTTTTAAGGTCTTCAACAGGTCCTTCCCAAATCACTAATATCAACTGCCAGAATTGCAAAATTGGAACATAAATATCCTAGATAAGCCCTGTGCACGTCAAGATCAACACAGAAAAAGGCCATCCACATACTGCAATAAAGACTTCTGGGGAAAACTTCTTCTGAAACCCATCACAGTAATCTACTGAAGTCATTGTGATGATCCAGTAAGCTATGTTTAAAGAGGAGCTAAAAGATAGACCCAGGAATAAATGTCCCCTCCTCAGAATCCAGCTACATTTATCTTACATCTTACAGGAACAAGAATCAGTCACAGAAATCAATATTTATTTCCTCACCCTTTGTCTATGGTATGGGTGCATCTGTGGTTGCTGACAAAGCTTAGGTCTCACCCATAAATAACATTCATGACTAGATATAAAGAGACAGCGGAAGACCCAGACAGTGCAAAATAAAGGCCACTGCATTCAGCCAAGTTCTTCTTAAGCACTTATTCTGGGACATTTTTCTATTATTTTTAGAAGATGTCAGGAGCAAATTATTGTTCTTATGACATCTGTATCTAAAGAATGATGAAAACAGTCCCAAAGGAGAGCTATTTCTACGTTGTTTGGGGTTTTTTAAGGATACTCATGTATTACAAAATATTCCATAGCCATTTTGTGATTAACTTTGAGCTCTTGCAGTCACTATAGTAGGGTGGTGAGGACTCTAATGATTTAGCCTTTTCCCATATGTTAATTTTTTGCTTAATTTGCTGGTTTGCTTGATAAAAAGAAATAAAAAAACACTGGATTCCTTCTCTCTATTGACTTCCCTGCCCCTTCCAGAAGCAGCAGCATTTTAGGAAGAGACCAGTAAGATTCTCAGGTTTTCAGTAAGCATTCACTGGAGATGTAATAAGTTGTACGGACTGTTTAAAAGCTACAAGTTGTAATGGTAAACCACAAACTGAATTGCACAATATGTGACTCTAAAGAAACTTATCAAATTTATTATTTACTAAATATATTTCTTTTTGAGTAGCATCTAGAAATCTTGGAAGCCTCTTTTGCAAAAAGCAGGAGAATGTACAAAAGAAACACAATTTGCTCAGAAATGCAATACACATGCCTTTCTTCTTTCATATCAGAACACTGACTAAGTTTTCACCTCCAATTAAGTTCCCTGAGAAAGAAAATTTATTTATCCCCACTCTACAGACAGGTATGTGAAATCCCATCTATTTTTATGTATAGGATAGCTTACAAATATGAAGGCTCTCCTGCTTTGATTACCTTCTTGGTTACTTCTAGCCACTAGGGAAATAAGTTAAATCTGCTCACACTTCTGGTTTATATCTATTCTCAAAAACAATATATGGTGTTTTGTAGGCATTTATTTTATTTTCATGGAGATTAGTTTTTATGTTGCACATCTGATGTTTGGATAATCATGCAGATAGAAAAGTAAACCAATGTCAACAGAACACAAACCAAGACCTCTTCATGTAAGTGGTACTCCAAAGAGGAACTGTATGCTTGGAAATAAAAAAAGTTCTTCCTTACATATTTAATTCAGAGAGATTGACACTATTCCACAGAGAACACCATTTTGTTATAACAGATTGGATCTGATGAATTATCAGTACTTACACACAGACTCACACAATAAAGCAGAGCTGAAATGACACCCAGGGCATCAGCATTTCGTACAGCCAAATACTAAAAAAGCTGAATCATAACACTGCTTTCATCATTTTGGTACATGCAGCATTCAAGAAACTCAGAGCTGACTCTGTGTGTGTGTTCTTTCTGAAGTACAATTAAGCAAAAACAGAAGACTGTGGAGGTTATTCTGTGCCACATGATTCATTATATTCCACTTGGCTGTGGAATTCCTGGAAATAATTATAAAATATTTCAAAATATGAGTTTATTCTCATAAAATCTGATGTAATTCAGGGATCTAACAGACTTGATTAAAGAAAGAGACTCTATTCCTTTGTAAAACAAAAAAAAAATAAATAAATCAAGAATTATGCCCAAGACACAGGGAAAATCTTTTACTCCCATAAGTCTTGCTAAGTAGTTTCAAATATATGTTTGTCTTTGAAGCTGACCATAGATGTACTGAATTTTTTTTTTTTTCCCCCTCTTCAGTGCAGGGAACAAAATATCTCCCCAAAGCTATGGATCCATATACAGACTGTTTTAAAAGGTACGGATTCCCTCTTTCAGGTGGGGACATTTTTTTCCAAGAGCACAGATATCGTGCATTCTTCCTGCTTTACATCTGTATTTCCAGATCCTTCTCTTTTCCAAACTTTAATGTGTATCTCTTCTGGGCCCTTGTAACAGGCATTGTTAGCCTCTCAGAGCATAATTTGAGGGTTAGCAAGCATCTATCCTACTGCATAGCCTGTAAGGATTCCTATTCATTTCCCCAAATCTGAATTTTATATGCTTATGTTAGCAATATAACTTGCAATTACAATGAGAGAAAAATCCTATTGTGCATACTAACTTACAAGGAAGAAAAGACATTTCTTCCACCTGAGCTAAGATCTAGGGTAGTACCAAACTGCTGGATCAAATACTGCAAGACTCCTTGCTTCCACAGTTCAGCAAAATTTACCTACTTTATTAAGATTTTCTAAATAACTAAAGTCCTTTTCATTTAGTACGCTTCCTTCCCCCCTCCTTAACCATTTACTTGATGTTTCTAAAGCATACTGTTAGCAATGTGGTCATTTGGTAACTTAGTTACTTTAGAGTTGATATCTAACAGATATAAACAATAAACTTACAACTTCAGTGGTTGAATAATGCAGTCATTGTATTTAAAACTTTTCCTGTATTTATTTTTTATAAACTGATTCACAGGGAAATATTGCCTTTTAGTGCCTTGATTCACTTAATTGAAACAAGAATTATTAATATAAATGAAGCTTTCCCAGCTCATTGACTTAATAAGTTTTGCAGAAATTTCTGCTTTTCATTCATTCATTTCTTCTGAATCTCCTTCTCCCTAGACTTGCTCTAAAAGCTTACTATTTTCCTTCAACTTCCCCTTCCCTGTTTTCAGTTGTATAATATACAATCAGGAATGGCATTTAAGAATGTACCAGCCTAGTTCTTTTCTATTACTATTGTTTTTTAATAATAAAACATTGATTGCAAATGCAGTTCAGAATTAAATTTTGAATAATTTGTCTCATATCCTTTACTGGATTGCTTTTAGTCCAAGCTAAAACTCTTAAGTGAATTGCACCTTGAAAAATAATTAGAACTAGATCAATAGTACAGGAAATTAATTTCTCTAACCTGCTTCTCAACCTAAGAGAAATTTAAAAAAAAAAAAAAAAGTCTAACTCCAGTACTGAAGTAGAGGAGCTACAGCATAAACGTCTTTCAGAATGGCTATAGTAATTTCCAGGGTCAAATAAGCTAAGGTATTTTTATAATGTAATGCAAAATGTGCTAGAAGTCAATCATAGATATTTGCTATTGGTCAAAAAGTAGATTAAAATAATTCTCAATAAGGAACAGATAATTGTCATTTATTATGTGGTTAGACAAAGGACAGAAGATGACACAATTATCTCTGACTAGAGGTTATGTGTTAAATAATAACTACAAGCAATCTAATTTTAGTCTGGCTCCTATCCTTTTTTTTTTTTTCAATTGGTAAACCAAAGAACTTTGCCCATTTATATGTCCAGAATAGCTGTTTCATTGTTTCTCATGCATCTTTTATTTTACCCATCTTTAAACTGGCAAAGATTTTTATGATTGAAAAGTTTCTTCAAGCAATGTATTTTCTTGAATCTTTTCTGAATTTCACAAATATAGAGTGCTAACATTTCTAAATGTAATTGATAAAACAATTACTCCCCAAAAAAGGAAAATAAATATAATAAACCCTTAACTATTAACAAGGAGAAGGTAGATGACTTTTCAGATATTTCAAGAAGTTTTTTTTCAGGAGTCTGCACCACCTGTGGCTTAGGTTGCCCACAGTTTCCACTCTTTAACAATTTCAGATCTATGTAATTTCTTGCCTGGGTGACATGTAACATCTTCCTTGAAGGGGTACCTTTCCTTCATGCCTGACAAGAGTTGCCTTCAGAGACTGAGGGCTTGTGTCTGCTTTCCAATTACCTTGTCAGTGCCTGCTTCCTTAGGCATGGATCTCAGCTGCTTGGCTTCCCTCCCCTCTTAATTCCAAGCTATCTGCCCCGTTACCTCAGCATCAGAGCTGACAGATGGTAATATACTTACCTGGATGATGACTGAAATCCTTTCACATATCTAGCAGCTCACTCAGGAACAGGGATTGGGTGATCACCTCTGTAATCACCTTCCTCCTGTTCTCCTGATGGTCCTGCTTTGTCTTCATCCCTCACTACGTGAACTGATTTTTTTTTTTTATGCATTAGGGGCAACTGATACCAGCATAGGTTGGTTCTCCGGTTCAGTTACACCACCTTCTGGTCTGTTTTTAGGCCCAGAGACCTTCTCTTCCCCTTCAGGGCACTGAATAGTGTTGAAAAGGACTTGGTAGGCATGGGTAAGACCCCACCCAATACATTGCTGTAATTTGTGTCTCTCGGAAACTTCCAGGTTGACAACATCTTTTTTTACAAATATTTTGCTAGTTTATCAGGATTCCACACTTGTTCAGGGGTGAAATTCCAAAACATTAGAGGTGACCACTGGACTAGGTGCTTGCCCATACTCTCCCACACACCTTGCCACTCAGAACTATCCAGCCTCAGGGCAGATCTCTTGGTGATATTCCTGGAAACGAAGTGTACAAACCTGATCTGGGAAGACATAGCACCAAAAGCATGCTGGCTTGGACATCTCAAGGATAGTAAAAATTCTCAAAAGTTGAGAAAGTCTTCTCCCCTGTCTTGCCCATAGATAGGGTAAGATGACTAACAAATGACAAAGCTGCATACAAATATCAGCCTAACCTCATGACCAGTGATATAATCAAATCAGATGTCAAAAATATCCTTTATAAGCAACATGAGAGTTCTGACCCAGAGAATAAAAACACCACCACAGGGAACACACAGAGTACATAAGGATTCACATAACAGCACCATGCAAGCAAATGGACCAACAGTGTGAACATGCACTATTTAACTAATATAAAAACAGTATTAAAAAAAATTGATATATGATGCTTTGGTCAGATTTTGTCATTATCTCAACCTTTTGTGATCCACATTGGGCACCAAAAGAAACTGTCGTGGTTTAGTCCCAGGTGGGAACTGAGAACTAAGTGGCCACTCCCTCCCTCCTACAGTAAGATAGGAAGGAGAATAGGGAGAAAAAGGCAAAATCCAGCAATACAAGAGGAGAATAACAATAATGAAACATTATAAAGACAGTGATATAAAATGAACCAAACTGCCTAAATCTACACCTATGGCTCAGCACCAGACTGTGCCCCAGCTGGGCCCACCCTCCACATTTACATTGAGTAGGCATGATGCCAGCATGGTATTGAATATCCTATTAGCTGGTTTGGTCGTCTATCCCAGCTATGGTCCTATCCCACCTTCCAGTGAAAATTGACGCTATCCTAGTAAAACGTAGGGCACCATCTCCTCTGGGCTTGCTTCCATTTTAGGGGTTTATTGGTCACAGATGGAGAAAAGCACTCATAACTTCAAACTCTGGAAAGTGTCTACTCTAAGGAATCATGTAGTCCCCATCCTCTTCAATCAATGAGCAAGCAAGCTTTCCAGAAGGTAAGTTACCTCACTGGCTTCAGAACCCTGTCTAAAATCAGGTAAATCACCACTGAAAATAAAAGAAGCCCAAATGCCTGGCTTAGATTAAACATTAAGCTTCAGAGGCTTTTAGGCAATTTAGACAAGTCACACCCTTAGGATCAGAAAACCTTCCCTCCACTCACTAGTCACAGAAAAATCTTCTTTTCCCCAACAACCTTTAAAGACCAACACATAAAAACATCACAAATATATCAACATAAGAGAGCAGAGGAGATCAGATACAAACACCCTTACATATCTTAGAAAACCAGAAAATGTGTCTGGGTAACATGTTCACATGATCCTAAAAAGTGATGGAAAATCTACCAAATAATCCAGCTGATGCTTTAGTTTTTTCAGACTTTTTAGTTCTTCCCTCTGAGCAACAAGTGTTTCTTCTGTTTGTGACAGTGCTATGACTTGTTTCGTAGCAACTGCACCTTCCAGCCCATTCTTTCATTAGTTCACTGTTATACTTCTAATTAGCTGAACAGTTTCCCTCTCTACAGTTTTGCTTTGTGATTTCCCTTTACATCCAGGAAAAGACAGCTTTGTTCCAAACAATCCCTTCTCAGTGTTGCTTACTCAGATTTGTGAACTATTTTGACTGTCAGTCATATCTGCTATTCTGTGGCCTAGTAGAACATTTTATATATTCAGAAGTCCTCTATTTCAGTAACTAATTATTTGGTTTAAAGAAGTTTAAGCTACACATGTAATTATTTCCAAGTACAGGAGTCTGATTTGACAGTTTTCAGTCATCTGAGTATTTCCACGGGTACTATCACAGAAAGTTATTTCATACCTCTTGTAGACAGGTTTTAGTATCCTTTCTATGCAGATTAGGAAAAATGAGGTATAAAGAGATGAAGCTGCTGTTTATTGTTACACTGAAGTTAGTTGCAATACTGAGAGGCAAGGAAATAAAATCTATTGAGTCTGAAGCTCAAATGTCATCCCTAATTCTCAGCAGACAACACCAATGGTCAATATTTCTTCTGTGAAGAAATATGTGAAAATTGGAATATGTTTTAGAAATGTACATTTTCACTAAGAAAGTATATGAACACTTACTTGCATGCTAAAGACTACAGCTAACCTGTTGCACAAGCAATCATTACAACAGGGAAACATTCTTGTTTGAATAAATGAGTCAATATAATTATCAGTATGCATAGTCATGCTACCTAACAACTTGGACTGTGTACTGTCATGGTACAATTCAGAATAAAATAGACAAAAAAAACACCTTTATACATTAGTTTTCTCAGATAACCTGTGGTGAAATCCACCAAAAGCCATACTCATAAATGTATGTTTATTTCATGATATGTCTAGAAAAACGTGTTCTATTTCATCCTTATTAATTACAAGCCACTTCCACCAGCTTTCCTTTATTTCCTTTGAGCAATACATAAGTTTGCCTAAAAAAAAAATTTCAGCAAGTTATGAGCATGTACAAAGTAAGTTTCATAATAAAAATATTTTTGTAAAAGAATAAGGGGTAGCATTTTCCTGCTAAAATAATTGTACTAGGAGTATGAAGACAGTAGCTAAATTCAAAACAATTTATATTTTGTATAAAAAATATATCTTGGTTTGGATAATATATTGTCCTTACATACATTTGTGTCTGGCATGGAAAATATAATGTATGTGGATAACTTGAGCTTCTGAGTGGTCCATTAAATAACTTCTGTCCTTAAATTAAAGTACAATTGCAATTATTTGTACTTTCAGAAGCAGGATTCACCTGTACGGAAGATACTCCTGTAAAGTTAATGTTAAATCATGTAATACCTCTACAGTCCAATTTATTCCTAAGTAATACTAATAAAATTCTGCCAAAACTACTAAAAAACAAAAAAAAAGCCATCAAAAACAAACCCAAACAACACAAAAAACTGAACCCAAACAAAAAACATGAACAGAAGTCCTGCAGTTTGTATTACCTTTGCATGCTATCTATATCCAACATGGAAGACATAGCTAGTATCTCTGAACTCCAACAGCTGCAAAATGTTGTAAACAACCAAATGTGGAAAGTGAATGTCTCAGGATGACCAGTTTTTACTTTTACGAAATTAAGGTTTTATATCATCAAACACTAACAAGTAACTAAAACAGTAGGTTTAAAACTATGATAGTACAGGGATGCTTCTGTGACATGACAGGCTCTATGATGGATGCAAACATCAGTGTGTTATTTCTGATCACGTCACTTTGTCAAAGACAGCTTATAAACCTGTAATCCTTCACTACATTCATATTACTGACAAGAAAGTAGGTTTCAAGTCCTGTATATAGCAACCCATCATAAACTTTAGACACAAGTTAAACAATCCTTTCTCACTGACACTGTATCTTTGGATTGATTCTATAACATCAATACAATGAGGTATGATATTATTCCTAAGAGGCACTTTAACGGCTGAAAGGGCCATACTATCACTCAAAAAAGATATCTCTACTTCAACTAACTTTTTGACATTTATGCCAATGTATTTTATATTACTTTCTAAGTAAGTAAAAGCTGTTTTGAAAGGCTAATTCCCCATTATTTTAAAATATTTTTCTTCATTTGAATTTATTTCTTATTTTCAAATGTCACTTACCTATCTCAGTTTCCAGAGATCTTTCCTGTCATGTCTCTACAGAAATTCAAATTACACTTCTAGAAAGAAATAAATACCCACCCCCCTCTGCAATAATCCAAAACACAAAAGAAGAGCTATTTTAAAATATTTTTAACAGAACCACAGAATTGTTGGAGTTGGAAGGGACCTCTAGAGATCATCTAGTCCAACGCTTCCACCAAAGCAGGTTTGCCTTCACACAGGATCACAGGACCTTACATATGCCCTTGTTGAACCTCATTAAGTTCCACTCTGCCCAACACTCCAGCCTGTTCATGTCACGCTGGGTGGCAGCACAGCCCTCTGATGTTTCAACTACTCCTCTCAGTTTTGTACCTTCAGCAAACTTGCTGAGGATGCCAGACCCAGCACTGACTCCTGGGAACACCACTGGTTACAGGCCTCCAACTCGACCCTGCATCATTGATCACGACATTCTGAGCTCTGTCACTCATCCAACTTCCAATGCACTTCACTGTCCACTCATCTAAGAGACAATGTCAAAAGCCTTGCTGAAGTCAGAGCAGATGGCATCAGCTGCTCTCCCCGCATCTAACCAGGCCAGTTATGACACCACAGAAGTCTCAGGCTGGCCAAAAACTATTTCCCCTTAGTGAATCCCATTACTCCCGTCTTCTCCCTGAAAGGCTCCGCTGCGTCTCGCCCCTTGATGGCCCTCTTGCCACGGCACCCTCCCCTAGTGCAGACTGGCCTGCACTGGAGCTGGTCTCCTCAGCCAGTTCCCATTGTGTTACTTCCACCTCGTTCGGATTTGCCGCAGGTGCTGCTACTCCGCCCGGGCCGCCTCAGCAGCTGCCCACGGGCTGCCGGCACCGGAATGGCCCAGCCACTCTCCAGCTTCAAACAGCCCCACGAAAAGCCCTCTGCCGACCCTTTTCGTCGCGATACCCCTCCCGAGCGCAGACTCACCACATTGGAGCTGGTCCCTCGGCGCGTAGAGGCCGTCGCGTGTGAGCTGCTGTACCTCGTGTGCCCGCTGTGTGTCCCGAGCACCCCCCAGGTGACACCACTCGCCGCTTATTCGCTCAACGCTCCCAACCAGCTGCTTTTATGGTGGGGGTGTCTCGGTGTATTCCCGTTGGGAAGGTTCCGCCTCGTTCGGATCTGCTGCTGGTAGGACTGCTCCACCCGAGTCGGCTCAGCAGCTGCCCACAGGCTGCCGGTCCCAGCACGACACAGCTGCTTTTCCAGCCTCGAAAAGCCCCCAGCAGAGTCCCTCTCCGGCCCTTGTCGCCGAGATTCCCTTCCCCGGTGCAGACTGGCATGCACTGGAGCTGGCCCAATCGGCGAGTCATAAAATGAATCTTCTTTGTCTGTGTCTACTTAGGGGAAGATTTAAGAATATTAGTTCTCAGCTGTACTCATCCAAAGCCCTGACTCACAGCTGCTATCTATCTATCCATTTGTACTTTTTTTTTAGCCCAAAAGCTACGACTGAATATGGAGGAATAAAAAAAATATTACTCATCAAAGTTCAAAGCATCATATCCCTGTACTCCCAAATTCATATAGCCAGTACAGAGTTGCAGAACTCCAGTGTAGGGGTGAGGGAAAGAAAAAAAAAAAAAAAAAAAAGCTGTAAGAAGCAGGTTTTATACTTAGTTTCTTCCAAACGTTAAAACTGAACCACTTTCACCAGCCTCCCTTTGTATTTTGGTACAAAATGTGTTTCTCCATATGTGATATAAATTACTGTCTGATGAAATTTAAACTCCTTTTTACTAGCTTTTTAGAAGCACTTGGTAAAGAGGCATTGTTCTAGTCAGTCTCGCTTGAGGATTTTGGTTACATGTTACAAATCTTGAATTCCAAAGCTAGCCTGGGGCATTGTTTCTTAAGATAACGGTAAAGATTGATCAATTAGTGGGGACAGGTATATTCTTATTTATCAATACCATAGTAAATATTTATTTGGTCAAAGGAGAGGATTGGAATTACTGAGTTTTCACAGCTGTGATGTTTATATTTATTTCTACAAAAAACTACAAAAATTTGTAACTCTTAAAGGTTCTTGGAAGTCACAGGGAAGGAGGACATCTTTGCTTTACATTCAGAGATTCAGGTCAGCATCTCTGAAATCTTCCTCTCCTGCCTTCCTTCTTTCATTCTCATTTCTTCTAGGAATAATTCCTGTTTGCTAAATTATCTGGTAGACAATAAGGCCATTCTTGCAAAAGCTGTCACGTTCAAAAACAGTATCTTAAATATAGAAGTAAGGAAAACTATTCCCTAATTGCACCAATGTTGCAGAGAAAACAAACACAAAAAGAACAAAAGACATTTGTGACTAAATGAGAAAAGAGTATCTCAAATTCTTCTCAGACGCGTTCCTTGGAGAACTGGCAAAACATTTTGAGGTTCTGTCAGAAACAGCACTGCACTCCTGCGAGGACATCTGTACTTTAACTGTCAAAGTAGTTTTAAACCTCAGTTCACTTCTCTGACCTATTTCAATTACAGACATCTAAATAGTAGCATTAACCAAAAAACATGTTTCTATTTTCATTGAATCTAGCATATTTGCACTATGCACTTCTCTCCCAGTCTTGATATTTGCTTTCAAGATGGATTGCTGCAGTACACCCAGAAACAGGACTGACTCCACTAAAATGCTGGGGAAACCACCAGAATCAGAATTAAGAGTTCAATGACAATATGTCACTCTCCTTTTTCAGATTTTATGCAGGTAATTGCAGAAGGCCCTTTTCTGTTGTATGGACCAGTTAGTGTTTAGCCCTTCAAAATGATGAGGGCATTATAATATTATTACTGTTGAAATAAAACTCATTTAAATTTAGAAATTCTGTTTTCAGGAAAAAAACATAATCACAGAAAGCTTCCACAGTGCTGAAAGGAAGGATTTAATAATAACACTGCATCATTCTCAAGGCTGAACCAGGCTTGATGCTGAGTATGTAGATAATATATTGAAGCCTCTATTCCATTTAAGATGATTCAGTGTTTTCAGACAGCAATAGTAGGTAAACACTTTCCTAGAGAAAATAATCAAACAGTTCTGAAAAAAGGGTTTAGTTACTTTCCTCTGTGCCTCACCCTCTTGCCCCAAATCCATATTGCATGTGTGAACACTTAAATGCAAACAAATGATCACTTCATCCTATCACTATACAATATAGTACAGCTGATGATATTAGGTAAAACCCTCTTAAATCTCTACTTGAGCCTGAAAGTGATTAGCATGATTCATTACTTTGCACATTAAAATAATTAGCAAATCAGCACTCTTTTACAGATGTGATGAACAATTAGCATTCCTATCTCCCCAGTTACTACTGCATCTCTAAAAAGCAATGCATCTTTAAGATCATGGGATATGAATCTTTTTGTGATAAGAAACTCTGCAGCTTACAGGACACTATGAGTGTAATACATCTTCTGTCTTAAAAGATCTTTTTCCTTTTTAAAATAAAAGGTAAGTTTTCCTGCTTAGAAAAGATTCAGAATGATACCATCAGAAAACTCTTTATTACTAGAAATTCCTTTTGTTATCTGCACCAGAGATATGGTGCAGTTTGAGCAATGTAGCTTGAACTTCCTTACATTGATCCACCAAGTTTCTTTGAGGATCTTCTGTGGATCAATGTAGGCAAGCAACTGAAGAGGTTACTTGTAAAAAGAAAAGGTCTTAGGGCTTAAGGCCTATTTAACCTATTGTAGGAGCCAGGAGACAAAGCTGTTGTACATTCCACCTGGTTTTATTTTGCATAAAGAGTGACCACCAAGTAATACGCTGAGAATTTGTAGTGTAGCATTTATGATACTCAAATATTCTCTGTTCTGAACATATAGGAACATTTTCTCTTTCACTTAGCAACTTTGTTGTTGTTGTTGTTTTTGTCTTTTTTTTTTTTTTTTTGTAGATTAGAATCTATTAAGGCTTTCAGGAGAAGACCTTGTAATCCTTTTCAGGACACATAAATAAAAAACTCATGGTCAAAGGGAAGGCTTTAAGCGTCAGGCTACATTATAGACAAAGGAAAGGTGGAAGCTGGCATCTTACTAGCCATTTAACAGGATCTGTTAAAGAAATGCATCTGCTGCTGTTTGCCTAAAGATTATAGGTATGTCCTTAGGACTGAGCTTGATTTTTCCTGTAATGAAAGTAGTGAGTATTTCAGCAGGCTTCAGTTTAGAAAGAACTTCTGTGTTTTTCCTATGGGCAAAGTCTTGTTAATCAACAAAATCTTGACCTTGTGTTAGTGCTGAGAGCTATCTTAAGAGTTTCTGTCTGGTTTCAATGATGGATAGCAGTTAGCTGACTTACAAGCCACAATTACCTGCCTTGTCACTTTTCTTCCAAAATACTCCAGGATGTGTAAAACACACTGAAAAGTCTTACCAATCAATAAGATGATCTAAGTATGATGTTACCCAGTAGAACACACCTGTAACCAATGGACACAATTGTCAACTGTGAAGGAAATTAAGTACTTCAGGGTTCCTTGCTGCAAAACCGTTCAGTGTCATGATTCATTAAACACTAAATCAAAATTATGCATTGTCTGGCAAAGTATGCATGTGTGCCACAATCCTCTGCTGTTCTTGATGCACACATCTGTCACTAGATGTGTCTCAATGCTCAAATTAGTTCCTTTCCAACACCTGCCTGCCTGCCCAACAGAACAAGCATGTTCCATATATTTATAATAGGATTGTTTCCTTATGAAAAAAAAAAAATAAAAAAATCCAAGCAATAAATTTCTTGGTTGATTTAAATGAAAAACCAAAATGTTTTATATTTAAACAACCACACACACACTCCCATACAAACATATGCACAGATATGCATAGGAGGCATAATACTACTTAAAACACAAAACGTGTTTTTTTTGTCACATACAATATTATTCATGTCAGGTTGTAGCATATAACTGCTTTTTAATAACTCTTGACATTATTTTGTTTTATTTAAGAGATTTAAGTTGTGAGATAAGCCAGTGGTAAAACTGGCATATTGTTTTGGAGGAGGCAAAAGTTGATTTGAACAGAGTCCGATGGCACATATTTGTTATATCTATGCATTCCTGTTTCATTTTCTCAGGACACAACATTAACAGTCCTTCCATTTAGGAATAAATGTGAGCAGATGTTTAATTAAATTGTAATGTACTGTAAATAGTATTGCAACTGCCAGTAATTGGGTTCCTGTAGCCATAATTGTTTTTACTGGCCATTACCAATGGTTTTGTATCAACAACTTGCAACATTCAGCAAATAAGTTCACACTGTCTTGGAATGAAGATGTAGGGAAACAAATGCAATGAGATGCCAGGATTTTCTGTCATAGCAACATATGTGGGTAAATTTTCCTTCTCTCTTTGGCTCCCTTGCTACCTATCAGCGAGACTAGTCTTTTTTTTAAAACTCAAATTTGCTTGAGTTAAGCAATGCAAATTTCCAACACCTGAAGAGGTGCTCCCAATTGACCCTAGAGAACTGGTATGTAATTATTTGGAAGTTTCAGAAATGCCTTATTTAGATATGAATAAGAATGCAAAGCACTGACTTATTTTTTACTAGCTCCACTATTTTTTTTTGTTCTACTTTTACTAAACCAAAGAGATTTGGAGAATATGTAATCCCATGGAAGTTCAAGTACAAGTGAAAAATAAAACAATGAACTAACAATTTTTTTCCAGAATTTATAAATGCATTGTGGCTAGTAAAAACCACTCAAATCCTATTATCAATATATGGCCATTTTTTAAAGACTTTTTTTTTTTCAAGAGAGCATTTCCATAAAAATATATAAAAGTAATATGCTTGATATGTGTAAGGAGATATTTTAAATGTTATTTTTTCTCCTCAAAATGATACTTTCCCTTCTGAGCTATGGCTGCACTTATTCCAGATGAATAATGTTTATTTCCTGCCTTTCTTAAAGGCTTTTTCTTACAGCTATTATTTTTCTATAACACATTGTAGATTGTGTTGTTTTCTTTAGTGTGTAAACCTTCTTTTCTGATAGTCAATAAAGTTTGGCAAAAATAGCTACTATTTTTTTCCATTTTTTTACCATTATATCTTCCTGGAGTATTCCCTTCTGTCAGCAATTTATTTTCAATCCTCTCAGTGCAATCCTGGGATTGTTGTTGACATTTCCATAATATTAATCATCCACTGATTTTTCCACTAGCATCAGCAAGAGT
Organism: Ceyx melanurus; assembly: GCA_024611195.1. Lineage (NCBI taxonomy): Eukaryota > Metazoa > Chordata > Aves > Coraciiformes > Alcedinidae > Ceyx > Ceyx melanurus. The sequence continues at coordinate 26,668 of JANHGL010023216.1, read as the reverse complement.
CATATGTTTGTGTAAATGCTGGATGAGCATACCCAGTTGTATCAGGCTGCTGAATCATAATTGGTGATGCTATAATATTCGACAGAAGTTTTTACATTGGAGAATTGAATAACATAATGATTCTGAAACTGCTTATTGAGGAACAGAAAATGAACATGTTATTTACCACTGAATAAAGTTATCTACCTTGAATTGCCAAATTCAAATTCTTCTTATACAACAAAGAAAAAATAATGTTGAACTGTATCTATTCTGAAAATAAGCATGATACTCTTAATAATAAAAATACAGTACAGTAGCTATGTGTTTTTTTCATTCTTATAATTGTTTCTGAAAGTGTTTCTCATTTGCCCATAGACATATTCTGAGTAAAGTTTTAAAAGAGATATTAAACATATTTACTTTTATTGACATTTATAAGTGGCTCACAGTCTGTGTCTTCCATTTTAAATCAGAGAGTAATACTTAGAATGAGTTCTTTCCTGATGGTATTAGAAATGTACTTTCAACATCAGAAAGATGACATATTCTTGAAATTCTTAATTTTGTAAACTCCAAATTCAGCATAGATTGCTGCATATTTTTTTGTGGTGACCCTGTTTAATATTTTTAGGAATATAATTTATTAAAAATTTAGTGCATGAAATTCAGGTCCCTATTTTGAAAATGTGAAATGCTGCATTTTATCTATACTGAAGTTTCTACTATCAGTAAGGGAATCCTCTTTTTCTTGAATCAGGTTCTCATAATGACTTAGAGAATCCTGTAGCTTGCCTCATACATACATGTTTACAAAGGTAGTCAGTTTGCTGTCAAGCTGCCTGAACATTCCAGTTGTCCAGGGTTAGCTACTAATTCAAGTAATCCAACTGAGGGGGGGAATGCCATGTATAGCTGTGTTACACAACTCTACAGTGAACTGGGGAAGTCCATACGGCAGAATGATGTGTCGTTATACAGAAGAAAAAAAAAAAGGCAGAAAAAGCCCAAATCACTTAATAATTCATTGTTCATACAGACAAATAAGGACCATAACGATAGAATAATATTCCATTAGAAAAAGGAAACTAGAACAGCTTTAATGAAAATGAAAATAATAATAATGGAATATATACAATTATGTACAAAACCAGTACCTAACCCAAACCCCCGATGGTAATTACCTCACTGTCACTGATGCTGTGGAGTTGGCACAGTCAGGGTCCCAGACTAGGCCCCGCAACAGATGGGAGCTGTGTTCAGGAGCTGGATTCTGGTACCGGGTTCAGGAATACACCGATCAGGATCTAAGGCAGTATGGACAGAGTCCTCCTTGGTGCTCTTGGAGCCAAGAGCCTAGCTGAGAGGCCTCCAAACCCTCCGGATCCCAGAGCTTTATATACTAGATATGACGTATATGGGCTGGAATACCTTGTTGGTCAGTTTGGGGTCACCTGTCCTGTCTGCTTCTCCCTGCAGGTGTGGTCTTTCACTTTCTGCACCCCTCAGTGTGATACACAAGTTCTAGCAGTGGCCTTGGTCTGAATTCCAAACCTTGGTAGTAACTCTAAACATAAGGTGTTATCACTGCTATAAGCAGACACTGTCTGCAAAACCTGCTAACTTCAGAAAGTGCAGTTAGTTAGAAAATCAGGGCTGAAAAGTAAAATCACTGAACAGAATTTGTTTGATTCTCACTTAGATCAGGACACCTAGTTAGGGCTTACTTCCTGCCATTCTTTTCCTTTAGTAGGGATGGATGTTTTGCCTTAACTCAGTGATGCCTTGCAGCTCTGATGTCTCTAGCAGCAGTCATAAAGGTTTCAAGATATAAAAGTGGTGCTCTAGCATGGTCCATTGGCCAAATTGAAGTATACCTACTCTGAAAGATTTTATATGATGCTTTCAATGATTACTCATTTCTGATCAAGAATGCATTTAGTCACAGGGCAGGAAGAAATCTTTCTGATTGCATGAGCTTGTGAATTTGAATGTTTCCAGGGTCCAAACAAAAAAAGCTTTATGAGATTCTGCAGAATTATTATTAGGATACAAAAATTTTGGTGCCTGTAGTGTGAATTGAGTGATTGAAAATGGTTCATGAGAACAGCCAGTGCTATAAATAGACCTTTTTTCTTCCTTGTTTTGTACAGACAGAAGTCACCTGCTATATATGTCTCAGACTGATTAAAAGTGTCTTGCAGGAGATGGATTCAGTCTTTTGTTTCCTATGCTTTGAAAAACAGGCCAGACAATTCAGACTTACTAATTTTTCTTCAACACTCAGGGAAAGGCAAAAAAAACCCCAGGTACCTCCTGATTTTTCATCTACATGCAAAGTTTTGACTTACATGAAGATCCTTTGTGAGGGACAGGTGTAGTATCAGATCCATTCCTCTCCCACTCCCTCTTTCTTGTTTTTAATAACTATAATAATAAAATAAAACCAAATTATTTCTATAGTATAAAATAATTCTAAACTACTCTGCTCACAGAAGTGAGAAGTCAGTCTGACTTTTGAATTCCAGAAGTTTTACATCATATATCTACAGTGAGGTTTTGTTCCTATATGATGTTGTAAGAGGCATAAGAGATTGAAAACCAATTCTGTGTAATGTACAGAGTGTGTTCATGTTATTTATGGTGCTGTGAGAGAAAATTTATAATGGAAGTGTTGTTCAGGAGGTCTAGTTTATATAAAAGTATCTTTGGGTTGCTTTTTCTGTCAATTTTATTGGCTGTGTAAGATTAAATAAATAAAAAGCACACAGCAGAATCATCAGAGGATTCATTCGTATTTTAATCTCTGTATTTTCTCTTAGAAAATATTCAGAATCTGGTATTTTTACCATTTATTATTGCTTCTTCCTCAAACAAACAAGCTTAATGATGCACAAGAGAGTACTTTTATGAACTCAGTAGAAAACAGTTGGGTAAGGATGACAGAATGTTACACAGAGGTTGGAGGTTTGTTTTTTTTTTAATTTACTCCTTTAAGAATGCTTAGAATTATTTACACCCCATTATCCATATTCAAAAAATGGGCAAACTGGCACAAAAGAAGACAAAAGGGTACTATTTCAAAACATAGTTGCTTAGAGTTATGATTGGCAACTACATCCATTTTTGTGCAACAAATGCGAGTGCTTGGTAAGTTCTCTGTGATTTATTACCATTACTTTATTTTTTTTTGTCAAAGAAGAAACACCAGTACAGTGAAATAAGCATGTAAAATACATTGTAGTGTTATTTTCTTTTTCAAAAAATAGCGTTAAGAATGTTCTCAAGTTTTCTAGTGTGCCAGTATATGCCTTACTTTTGTGATCCTCTTGTTATTAACTGAGATATAATCATTTCCCTGAGGTTCATACTACTTATTAAAGTATATGTTCACTACATAATTTAAGGAATAGTTAAAAAAAAAAAAAAAAAAGAAAAAGGTGAATTCAGGCATAGATCCTTCTCCACCACTCCATCAGGACTACAGAACTTGATCACCTAGGATACAAGCCTTGGAAAAAAGGTTTGCTGACATTCAGAGAGACCAGGAGAGGGTGGAGAAACGGTCATAGGGGAACTTCATGAAGTACAATAAAGGGAAGGTCAAAGACCTATATCTGCAGAGGAATAGCCTGAGGAACCAGTGCATGCTGCAGGCTGAGTAGCTGGAAAGCAGCTTTGCAGACAAGGAGCTGTGGGTCTTGGTGAACATGTTGAGCATGAGTCAGCAATTTTCCCTTGACACAAAGAAGTCCAACAACAGCCTGAGCTCCCTTAGGAAGAGCATTGACTACAGGTCAAGATTGGGTTTCTTTCCTCAGTACTGATGAGAAACATTAGAATGATGGGTCTAGTTCCAGGCTCCCAAGTAACAGAAAGATAAGACCTATTTGAGTGAGTCCAGTAAAGAACAAAAAAGATGACAAAGGACTGGACCACCTTTCATGTGAGGAGAGGCTGAGAGGTAGGATGCTTCAAATATCAGGGTGAATCTTATCAATGTGTATAAATACCTGACTAGAAGCAATAAATATGGGGGAGATAAGACTTCTCTTGATAGTGACCACTGATGAAACAAAGGATTGGATGAGGGAAAGGCTGTGGATAATGTCTTCCTAGACTTTCAAAAAGTATTTGATACTGTTTCCTATAGAATTCTTATGGGAAAACTCTCTGCTTATGCCCTGGATGAGCATACGATCTGTTGGATCAAGCACTGGCTGGATGGATGGGCCCAAAGAGTGGTGGTCAATGGGGTTCAATCCAGCTGGTGGCTGGTCACAAGTGGTGTTCCTCAGGGCTCAGTGTTGGGACTTTTTCTGTTTAACATCTTTATTGATGATCTTGATAAGGACATTGACAGTATCTTTAGCAAGTTTGCAAATGACTCTAATTTAGGCGGGAGTGTTGATCTGCATGAGGATAGGGAAGCTCTACAGAGAGACATGGATAGGTTGTATTGATGGGCCAACGTTAATGGGATGAGCTTCAACAAAACCAAGTGACAGGTCCTGCACTTGGGCCACAATAACCCCATGCAAAGATAGGGGCTTGGGGAAGTGTGGCTGGAAAGCTGTCTGGTAGAAAAGGAACTGGGGGTTTTAATTGACAAGAGGCTGAAAATGAGTCAGCAGTGTGCCCAGGTGGCCAAGAAAGCCAATGGCATCCTGGCTTGTATTTGAAACAGTGTGAGCAGCAGAAGTAGGGAGGTGATTGTCCCCCTGTGCTCAGCACTGGTGAGGTCACACCTTGAGTATTGTGTCCAGTTCTTGGCACCTCAGTACAAGAGAGATATCGAGGTGATGGAGTGAGTGCAGAGGAGGGCAACAAAGCTGGTGAAGGGCATGGGGAATAAATCTTGTAATGAGCGACTGAAGGAGCTGGCACTGTTTAGCCTGAGCAAGAGGAGATGGAGGGGAGACCTCATCATTCTCTACAACTACCAGAAAGGACATTGTAGAGACATTGGTGCTGGTCTCTTCTCCTACTTGTTGTTACATTGTAAAGACAAGCAACTGAGATATTAAAAATCAAGGAGAACAAGAAGAAGAAAAATGTTTACCGCTGACTTCCTTCAATTTAGTCAACACAAATATAATCAGTCCACTGAGAAAGTTTGAGGCTGAAAATGGGAGGATTACACGAGTTAAATCAGTTTTGACATTGTTTGATTTTATTCTGCTTTCCTAGTCATAAAACCAAAAATTTGTTTCGGGTTTTTTTTCAGCAGTACATACACACATTGGGTATTTGTTATTATTGCAACATTTCCAATCCACTTGTGTTTGACTAATGAAAAATGGCAGGCATGTAATATTGCCAGGGCAAATCACAAATAACACCATTTCTGCTGCTTTGACTAGGCTTCAATTATCATTCATTTTTGTTTAAAATATCCAGTCATGCTGTGACCACATTATAAATTTATTCTTTAATGATTATTTTAGTATATAAACTTTCTGTTGGTTATACATTAACCTTAGTGACATGCAAAACGAGCACTCCACTAGCATGGTAGAAAAGATTTTGCTGTTACTCCCCCTGCTTCTAATGGAAAACTAACTGATGATACCAGCTTCTTACTATATCTATGCTAGGAAACAGAACTTAGGAAACAGAAACTTTAGATTTTGTTTTTGTAGATACTGTATTTTCTTAATTGGTAGATTAATTCTTAAAGTAAGACAAAATACTGCAGCAAGATTTTTTACTTACTGACAGTGCAAGACAGAGGTAAACATATCTCTGCAAAACATATTCTGGTATGGCTGCTTTTTCTAAGACATGAAGCACATGCATCAGTGAAAAAAAGAAGAAAAATTACCCTGCTGGCCAGTGCAAAGGGATAGATCAACAGATTGTTCAATCCTCATCTGACCAACCTAAAGTAATGCTTATTGCACTTAAGAGGACAAGACTTCTGCTCACTTACTCATCATTTTAGATGCAAAGGTGCAAAGAATTCCTTCTCTTCAGTTTTACTATCCATGCTTAGTCACAGTCCTGCCTCTAAATGAAATATTCAAATCCATCAGTAACAAAACAGTATTATTTGTGAAGCTATTTTTTTTTTATTTTTAAAAACTATATTTTTTATTTTCTGATTGAAATTTCACAATCACATTTTTATTTAGCATTCTAAGGATAATATAGACTTGAAATATGGAATGATCAATACATGTTGGTTTTTTTTTAATTATAATGAATACACTGCTGCAAAACATTTGTCTATTTGTCTTCTACTTATACATTTTTAGTGTATTTAGGTTGAAGTCTTTACCATTTTGAGAGGAAAGTGAATCGAGCCATGTACTTTGTTCTTCCTGTCTAAACAAGAAACTCTTGAAAATTTCAGTTCTTGAGTGCTTTCCTTTTAGACTAGTATTGGAAACATACTTTGATTTAGTACTAAGTATTACCATAGCAGTTTACTAATTAAGAATAGCAGTTTACCCATTAAGAACAGGAAATTTCTCTGTTGCATGCATCTTCTCCCTTTTGTTCTTGCACGTTTCAGTATTTTTCTGCATTTGTCATTTACTATACCCAAATCAAATGCTGGCTTTATAATTTCTTTCTTTTTTATTTTTTTTTTTTAATTTGAAAGGAGGAAAAAAACTTTGACAGAGATTTCACAGATAATTTCTAACTAATCTGTATTTTCTATATTGTCATATCTGTTGTTGTTTCTAATATTTATTTATTTATTTATTTTAATTTCTGCACCAGTATCATAGCATTCTCCAGTCTGTATTGATCAGAAACCACGGTGGGTATGATGGTGAGGTGTTTCAGTGTTTGTGTTAGCATGTCAGTTTTGCAATTAAGCATTCATAAATTCACATTGAATATGTCTAGAATTAGGATAAGGAGTGTTCTCCAAATGCTGTATGGCCTCAGCCTGCACCTTAGAGGGACTGTTAAATGTCAGTGAAGTCTGTTAGCAATAACTGAGTTGATCCACAGGACTCCTTTGCTTTGCCAGTAGCTTAATCGCCTGTCCAAAGTCTTTATCTCGATTTGTGTGGGAGATCAGTATTTAGCATTCAGGAAGTAGGTATAGCTGTTCTCCCACAGTGATGACCTCCCTGACTGAGTATAGAATACCAAAAATTATGCTGATCCATTAGAAAGATTAAGAAAAATACAATAATAGCTCCTGGGATTTATCTTTCTGTTTTTATGAAAAGTTCACCAGTTTGTCAAAAATGATAGACAGGAATAGATAATCTCTCCTTTTTATCACTCAGATCAGACAGACTTAATGTTGCCAATGAAAAGACAAATGTTTTGCTTCTATTTGTGGAGGCCAAACACAGAATATTTTTTTTTTCCCCTAGGAAACATCGAATCAAATTTTTTTTACTCGAAGTAATCAGAGTGATAATTCAAGAGTGACATTTGGCAAGGTGAAAATGCGTAGACAATTATTATTATTATTATTAATGTATTTTTGTTTCAATATTTGACATGGACAAGGTCAGGGAGCAATGAGCATTTCCTCTACAAAACTATTATTCAGTCACTCTGAGTACGTGACATTCAGTGAAATTTCTATTTATACAAGGAATTCCATAGGTGATTAACAATAAACACAGACTAAACTTTTTTTTTTTTTTTTTTTTTTTTTAATGTGGGAATTTATCCATCCTTTTCTTCTGCCAAAGCAGTGGAGTCTGATTATAGAATTACTGCTGCAATGATCACACATTTTGGGAAAATTGTGGTGGAGCAATTAGAAATAGCAAAGCTGTGCAAAGAATTTATGAATAAAGGCAAAAATATGTTTTATCCCATTAGCAAAGAGGTTAGGAAAAAAAAAAAAGTAAAAAAAACATTTTGTTTTTCTGCGTTTTTTTTCTCTGTGTGTTGTTTGTTGGTTTTTTTGTTTTTTTTTTGTTTTTAATTTGCTTCAGACCTATGAATTTGCAATCAATTGATGCTCATCAGGGCATATCACACTGTATGATAGAAGGACAAAGGAAAAAAGAGTTCTTATTTACCTTGGAGTTTTATGTAGTCTCAATCTGATTCCTGTTAGGAACATATTGGAACAAGTAAATAAATTTTGTGGTTATTATATAGTAGTGATCTTCCGGATTTTTGTCTAAGAACAATGTATGTATGAATCAAGTGTACTCATCTATAGTTACTCAACAAAATAATTTGAATATATTTCTCTGTTAGTAGTTTTCATACAGTGTTCACCAGGATAGTTTATACTAATAATATTTAGTCATTGAATAATTAAGGTTGGAAAGGACCTTTGGAGATCATCTAGTGCAAGCCTTTGCTCAAGAAAGGTCATCCAAAGGAGATTACCATGGACCATGTCTGATTATCTTTTGAGTATTACCAAATGGGAGACTCCACAGTCTCTCTGAGCACCCTATTCCAGTGTTTGACCACCCTCACAGTAAAAATACATTTCGTGTTGAGTTTAGATTGAATTTCACATCTGTCAATTTGTGGCCATTGCCCTTTCATAGAATCATTCAGGTTGGAAAAAACCCTTGGGATCATCAAGTCCAATCATTAGCCCTACTCTACAAAGTTCATCTCTAAACCATGTCCTTCAGAACCACATCCAAACTCCCTTTAAACACATCTGACTCAATCACCACCCTGGGGCAGCCTTTTCCAGTGTCTGGCCAGTCTTTTGGTGAGAATGTTTCCCTAATGTTCAGTCTAAACCTACCCCATTGCAGCTTGAATACATTCCCTCTTGTTCTATCGCTAATGATATAGTTTAACATTTGCATGAGATCTATCATCGTGTTCTAGTCACAAACACAGAACTAAAATAAAAATTACAAGGGATTCATAAAATACAGTATTATGACTTTAATTTACCAACTCTTTGTTTTCTCTTTGAAACTCTCCACAGATTACTTCATTCTTCATCTCTGACTGTACCCCTATAAAAGCAGCATATAATCTTTAAATTGCAAAAAGATTTTATGCAAAGAGTTTTCTCAGAAACATCTTCTGATAAAAAAAATGTCTTTGTACTGCAAATAAGATTTCAGTACAGACTGCTATTGCTATTCAGAACTACTCCCAGATAGTTTCTTCTCTCTGTACTTCACTCATCAAACTTAAAAAGCAAACAATAATACTTTTCCTTACTCAGACAACTGTCATGAGGTTCCATGCATTTATGCTTGGGGATTGTTGCACTAAATTCACTTGCGTTTATTTTAAAGAGCTGTAAGAATAGGATGCAAGTGAAAGACAGAGGGAATGAGAAGCTAAGTTTCTTGCATTTTTTTATAATGAAAATTTAAAAAATATACAATGGCTGAGAATTGGGTCAGACTATGTAAAAATGCTATCCTTTTTCTGGATATGGAAAACTGACATGTAACTGTGTAAAACAGTAGAAGTCATACTTAAACTTTTTAAAATAATGACAGGACAATTGGCAATTAGAAGAGAGAAAATTACATCAAATAGTATCTTAACAGTTAGGACATTCACCAAAAAGAAGGGGACTCTTAATCCAAACTTCTTTACAGAAGTAATTTTTAAATTTGACACACAACTGTCATTGCATACAACAAGCACACAGTTTGGGAAATAGTCACCACTTAAGTCTTACTGTAGTCACTTCTCTAAGCGTACTTTTAAGAATCAAACTCTCTTTTCCCAAGTGTTGAAAACTATGTTAGAAAATACTCCCAAACTTCACAGGCACTATTTTAATGAAATCTGAGGCATTTCCCCATGTTCTTGGGTAGAGCCTTTATGTGTCAGAGGATTTAAGACCTGTTGCTGATATAAACCATTCCTATTGGCTAATTTTAGACAGATAATAATTAAAAATTAAAGTTATTCCAATTTCTGTTCATAGGTGACTGAACTGTGCTTTTCATCTAAAGCTTAGCTGCCTTATTCAGAGCTACCAGAGTCATATTGTGACCCATGTGCCTACATATTTAATGGCCAGAGACTTATGTCCCATTTCCTTGATATTGCTGGGTATCAACTTCATCCTCTTGTAGCTAATTGCACCATTTTAAACACTGACACGATAGCTTATTATTTTCTGTGTGTATTTAAACACCAAAATATTCTATTTATGTAATATTTTCAGTTTTTCTGGATTTTGCTTAGTCTTGTTGATACTTTTAGATAGTATCAGATTTTACCGTTGCAGATTTTAGATTTATTTTTTTCTGAGTAAATTTATAAACAGGTTGTGGTGCTACTACATTGTTGCTTAGCAGTGTCTGTTTCTAGATTTTTTGTTCTTTACTGTCTGCTTCTCCATTTTCTGTGTATTGTACATTGGAGTTTTGAAAAATTATTTTTATTGCCCTTTTCATATCTTTTAGCTGAGGGGATTATTTTACCCAAGAAATCTTTCATGAGCATAGAATTGTAGGAGGTTTTGACATTTCATAAAGTATTCTTAAATAATTCTCAATCATAATTCATGCTTTTATGTTTCAATATTTCCTCCCACTTGATTTTGCCCATAACTGTTTTCAACTGTGTGAAACTGCCCTTTTCAAAGAATGAGGTCTATGTTTTAACTGGCCAGGATATTGCTTTGCTGCTATTCATTTTCAGTCTGAACTCAATCTATTGTCTCAAAAGATTGCCCTTTAGCAGAGATCGAAGCTGTAGAGAGTGAGGGAGTGATCTTTAGAGTGATGTAATGTGTAATATTTCATATGCTGTGATCATAGTGCAAGTCAGTTCTTAGAGGCATTGTTCTTTCAATCACAAAAGAATAATACTTAATGCAACCATCAAACAATTTGTGATAACTGTATAGGTAAAAGGCACATATTTTGAATACATAAAGTGTGCAGTTTTGAGACACTGGCATTCAACTGATGTGTAACTCATAGAGTTGATTAATGGACTTCAATTAGGAAATCCTGAACACCTTATATTGACCCTATGAAACTTAGTAATGTTTGGGATTTTTAAATTAACTGTGTGCTGAGGTTTTAGAGACAGTGTAGGAAGTGGGAAATCTGTGTGCATAAGGCAAAATTTAAATAACATGGTCAGATAAGTATTTAAATTTCTTTTGCCTAAGATACTTTCTACTTTAAAATCTCACTTTACAGAGCTATGTATACATCTTAGGAAATAAATTAAACATCTGACCTCTTTATCTTCATTCACCTCATGCTGTTTTGGTTCTCGAATAGTGTTAACATAAATCTGAACCCTTCTGTTTCAGCCAAAACTAAAATGGAAATCCTGCTCTAACTCAGATTCTGGATACACATAGTGAGAACTCCTGCACCCTGCTGAACCCTGCGCCTCAAGATAAATCATTAGCACATGGCCAATTAACAGAAGGCTAAGAGATTTTTGTGGTACTTTTCTGTTCTTTTCTGGAGGTGAGCAACCAAATGACTTCTGTTGGTTAGAGTTCTAACAGAAAGCCATTGTGTAAATAGACTGTTCATTTATCCAGATACCTTCCTTACATCCCTGTTGAGAAACTATTCCAGAGTACTAGTCCACCTGTCTTAACTAGCATTTCCATCTCTAGCCACACATTGTGACACCAGTCTTAGTCCTTAACCATCCATCCTCTGTCACCCCACCATAAGCAAGCTGCACCAGTGGCACAACCCTGCTCTGGTGACTTTCAGCCACAATCAGATTCCCTGGGTCTGCTTGTGAACCATTATATGTATCAATCTGACAGGGAAGACAGGGAAGAGAGAGTCTGTAGAAGAAAAAAAATCAGATAGGGTCCATTAGGATCAGGATAAAGGAGCTGATGAGGCCTTCTACATGCAGCTGGAAGTAGCCTCGAAATCACAGGCTCTGGTTGTCATGGGGGACTTTAATTACCCGGACATTTGTTGGGAAAATTGCACATTGTTAAAAGTCAGCCCTGTACAGAATGGTGAAAGAAAGCTGAAAAAATAAAATAAAATAATCAAACAGCAAGGCAGAATATCTTCTGAAAATAATTTTGTGATTACTGTTATAGAAAGGGAATGATAAAAACCATTCCATAGATCAGTTGTATTCCTAATGGCACTTGGAAAAGTGCCTTTGAAGAGCTCTTCTTATTATTGCTCTTAACACACAAACATGTTAAAGCATGTAGTTCTTTACTAATTTGGACCTGTACTTCAATCACACATGATGCTGGAGGGGCACAAGAAACTGGGAGCGGTCATAGACAGGACAGCTGACCCAAACTAGACAAAAACAGGGACTAAAGCTAGCTGGAGTCTTGGCATCAGTTGGCAACTGTATTGTGCAACACTTGTTTTTATTTATTATTGCTATTATTATTATTATTACTTTATTTTCTGTCCTATTAAACTGTGGCTCAAGCCATGTGTTTTGCTTAGTTTGGTTGGGGTTTTTTTCATCTTTCTTCCCCATCCTGCTGGGGCAGGGAGAGTGAGCAAGTGGTTGTGTGGTATTTGATTACTGGCTGTGATTAAACCACTGAAAGATATCTGAAAGATTCCTAACAGGAACCTCCAAATGAGTCCTCCAGAAAACAGCTCAGAGCAGACAGCTGACTGTGGAGCTCATTTGGCCTATGGATAAAAATCCTTCTGTCTCTTTCCCTTTTTATCATAACGGCAGTATGTCATCCCAACAAAATTATGTTAAGCCAGACAATATGGATCTCTCTAGTAATATATATTTTAACATAATTTTTTTCTATACTTCTTTGTTTTCAGAGGCATTCTGAATAATGCCTCTTTTAACCTTTGCTATCTGGAAAAAAAATGTATGTGTGTATTAAACATCTTATTTTCACTTTCTTGATCTAAGTTACCTAATCGTTTGTGTGCTTCTTTTAATCAAATCCCTACAAGTAATTTTTAGCCCTATTATTCCTAATTGCAAGCATATTATACAATTTATGCATACAAAATGTTAATGCACCAAGTGTTCATAAAGAAAAAGAATGAGAGAGGAAGAAGGGAAGAGGAAGGGGGAGGGAAGAGAGAGGCTAAGAGAGTGGGAGGTGGGGGACAGAGAAAGAAAGGGAGAGGGAGACAGCTGGTGATGTGATGCAGCTGAACACTAGATGTTGCAGTCTATTTTGACAAAAAGCAGAACACCATACGTATATCCTGGAAGCTTTCCAGTTGCCCAGAGGCCACAGATCCTAATTTCTACATTCTGGAATCAGCATGTTCATTTCTATCATGGTCTGATTACTTAGATGGAAAACAATACAGTGTTAACACCATTTTTTTTTATTGGTACACAGTAAAATTTGCATATTGCATTTGTAGTGTCTGGCAAGGATAACTTTATACCATGTTATGCAAGTCTTCTTTGTTATTCTAATCCATGATTGTTTCTGACCTAGAAGGCAAACAACAGCATTTCTATAGAGTAGAAATGTATTAGGTACGGAAGAAGGTTTTCAAAATTGATGGGGTTTGCATTTTTACATGTAGCCTATATGTCTGAATGGCCTGGTTCTTTAACATGCAAGATGATTTTGTGTAAGCAGGCCATTTTTTTTACTCAGAATCTGTGTTCTAATTCTTAATATAGAAAAAATACAAATGCATCTCAAATAAGGCATTTCAAAACTAAGAGTCAAATAAATAATTAAAGAAAATGTAGTCCAAGTTCTATAAGAAATATTCATTTGAAAGAATGACTGGTGTTTTGGGTTATTTTCTTTCATAGTTATTTTAACAAAAGCATATAAACCCATTATTAAAAAAAAAAAAAAAAGTAAAAAAATGATGGGAGCAGAGAATAACAGTATGTATAACTTTCTGAAGATAACCAGAAAAGCTAAGAGTGAAAAGAATTTTTCCAGAGCTCATTTTGTTAATGAAATTTGCTATGCAGATTGGGAACATGTACAGAAAGGAAATATTTTTAAAGATTAGGGAATGCAAATAATTGTTGTGCTCTAACTGTTCTTTTTGGTCAAATTTGCTACGAGCTCCAAAAACTGTCTGAGAAGGTAGGATATCTCCCTAGATTTCCACAGACTATATATTCACTCGGAACACCTCCACGAAAGGTCTAAGCTCTCTTTTATCTTGAGAGAGTAAAATAATCTTAATGCATAATATGGTATGTAGAAAAAGTGATATGATGTATCATATGTAAAAATTTTTATAATCCCAATCCTAAATCTGTGAGTTATAAAAAAAAAAAAAAAGCATATATTTATTTTTATTAGAGGGGAAATGGAACCTTCTCCCTTCAAATATATCATTATCACATTTGAGCAAAGTTTTGAATGAGATCTTTATTTACAACCTACAGGAACTTCTTAGTCATTTACAACCTCACTAAGTATATAGGGATGAGTGGTTTGATGCCAACCCTTCGTATATAGGTAATTAATTTAACATCTAATTTTCTACATTCAACAGTTAATGTTCAGGAACAAATACCTTTCTCTATGCTTAATGTTAAACTGTAAACTAACATCAATAATGGCTTTTAGTGCCTTTTTTTTTTTTTTTTTCTTATGAAGGCTTTTGATAAGAGAAGGGCAAGAGGAGACATTCTTTCAGCCAACTATTAAAATAATGTAGATTCTCTGGAGACACCAGACTATTAATGAATATATTGGTGGGAAACTAATAAAGGTCAATTTAAAATAGATAATTAATTTATTCAGGTGAGTGAGGGAAGTCAGGCTAAAGTTTCCAGGTGATTATGGACAATTAAACATTCCCACTCTATATTCTTGGAGAGTATTGAAGATAAAGTGGTCTGTAAAAAGTGCCATCAGAGCTTTCATGTTAGGAGGATGAGCATGAGGGTCTTATTTTGATCACAAAAATCAGCCAGAGCAATACAACAGAAAGCTTCGCCTGAAGCTTCTGAAACATATATTGCTCTAGCTACACATAAAATCTTTGACCCATGGTCAAAGACCTTATGGCTAATGGATATGTACCATAACAAGCCATACTCTGTGTAACTTTTAGTGCATTTTGAGTGCATCTTCTGTAGACCTTTTGTCTGGACCTTAGAAAAATAAGTTTTCAGAAAATGAATTTATATTCAGAAGTCCAAAGTAAAAAATAGGTAACTGCATTTGATTTTGGATAGGACTTTTACTTATAGTCTGGCAAATATAGATTAATTACAGTATCCCTGTTCAAGCTGTTTCTGCCTTCCTATCCAGGAATGTCATTGAACAACAGGGTCATCACAGCCTGCTAGAAGCTCCTATGGTACCTCTTTCCTGGAAATATCTTGTGAAAAACAGTTGATGTTTTGGAGACAATCCTGTGAAATTGTGGTTTCCTTGAGTTCTTGCACAGAAATGTCAGATGTGCTGGTTTCCCTCCTTTGTTGTCCCATTCACCAACCCTGATCTACTCAGGAGGGCAATTGTAAACTTCTAGACATCTGGGGACTTTGAGTTGATGGCACAATTCTGCTTTTCTCAGAGCTACTACAGAGGCTCCACCAAGAAGCACATACAGTATTGTGTTGCCCTGAGCCACAGGAATCACACCTGCTCCTTCTGCTTCTCTAGGGATATTTCTTCATTTTGACATTAAGCTCCTTGAACCTTGATGATGCCCTTCTCTACCTCCCTTCACCTTTCAGAACATAAATACTCATGTCAGTATTTAATTACTTGATTAGGGATCCTACAGATTTCAGATATTTTTTAAAAAATAAATACCCTTATGATTCACTTAAATTTTATCTACCTCCTAGATCCTGCAAAACAAAGGCAAAGGGCACTTCTAGTGATGCAGTGACTTGTGAGATTCCCTCATCTATCCTTTTCCCTTCTCTAGAGAAGGCTATCAATCCCTGCCCACAGTGTCCAAGTAAATAATTTGACCATCATTCTGTTGAATAACTTAAAGATGATAAAATAATAATTTTGACAAATTTAAACTGGTCCACAATGTTTTCTTGCCTCTTCCACTGATACTGTTAAGACAGTTCTCTTGACATAGGAATCCCATTGGAAGCACAGTTACATTCCCCATGTAAAAAAAATTCATTGAAAGTATTGATTAATTTACCATGTTTTATGCTTATTATTAATCTGAATAAGATTAAAAAAAAAAAAAGGGGGGGGGGTGAGATGGGGAGCAAAGGGCAATTAGAAGATAAAAAAGCCCAAGAAAAAATAAGGTTTTTTTTTACTGTAAACCTTGTTGTCCTACTGCTAGGTCAATAAAGATAATAGGCTAGAAAATATGCACTCTCAGTCAATTTCCACCTTTCTCTTGAAACTATTACTGACAAAAATCTTAGAGAATGGGAATTTTGTGCTCACTCACTTTCCAAAACTTTGTGAATGACATGAAGTCTTGCTTGACTACAGCATCTGATTTTTCAATTTGCATGAAAAGACACAGAGGATTTATTGACAGTCAGCCAGATGCTAATTGTACGTGAATTTGGGTTCTTGGAATGAAACTCTCTCATGGTAAATCACTTTGAAAATCATATTTCATTATGATTAAGTAAAATTATTATAAAAGTGTTTTTTAGTTCAAGTAGAAGAGCCTTACTTCATGTAACATCTAAAAACAAACAAACAAAAAAAACAAAACAAAAAAACAAAAACAATTGAAATCACCCCCAGGAACAGCTAATTAAGAGATATTTTGGTTTTCTTTGTGTATTTGTCCAGTCTTCTTACTGTGCCATAATTTTTAACCAGGAGAATGGTTAGTGCAGTATAACCTAAGAGAAAGGGGAGTCCATGATGCACATGATTTTCCTTGGCAATTTCAATAGCAATATTTGGGTTTTCACATAGAATGTTTTTAAGTTGATGATGTTTTGGGTTTTTTTTTTTGTATAACATGAAGGGATTTTATCTCATTTGGAACACATTTCATAAGGCAACGTTTACAACGTTATTTTATAATACAATTTTTAGCTGGTTCATAATTATTTATAAAGGATAAACTTCAAAAGAAGTGGAGACTTTTCCAAAAGTATGAGTAATCCTCAGAATAACTTATTAAAAGAACAATGCCACTAGATAGTGACTGTTCAAAGCTATAATTTCAAACCAGCAGTAGTAATATTCCATGTGTAAATGCAGTCCAAAATATGTTCATTTATTTAAAAAGTCATATTTATCTAATGAAACACTGTTTAATATTTAAGTTCCCATGGTTCTACTTAGCACATCTACTAGTGGGAAATGTCTTAGATTTGTTTTTGGCTTTCATATTAGTATTTGCATTTAAATATTTTTAAAAGATAATTAAATGAACATTTTATAAATATGGTTACTTTACAATTAATAATAAAAATGTATCTTTCATAACTGTTCATTTTTTTCCCCTTTCCCCTTATTTTGATACATTTATGATTTAATTATATTCAAATTCCCCAAGGCATTAATTTAGAAGAAGTTAACTACAGCATTTTAGAACAAAGCATAGGCCATATGAAAGCAAAATTTTTATTTTCCATAAGATATTCCTGAGAATTTTTGGCACAAGGGTGGTCCATTTGAATTTTAAAAGCAATTTGGCAATACTGTCTGTGTTTCTAGACTCTCTCATGTTTTCTTCTCTGTCATGTACAATAAATTGCTTCATTCTTTCCATGAACTTCACAGAATCACAGAATGTTAGGGGTTGGAAGGGACCTAGAAAGATCATCTAGTCCAACCCCCTTGCTACAGTAGGATCACTTAGACCAAATCACCCAGGAACGCATCCAGGTGGGTCTTAAGTGTCTCCAAAGGAGACTCCACAACCTCCCTGCGCAGCCCGTTCCAGAGCTCTGTCACCCTCACTGAGAAAAAGTTCTTCCTTGTGTTGACCCTAAACCTTTTGTGCTCCAACTTGCTCCCATTGCCTCTTGTCCTGTCATTGGATGACAGTGAGAAGAGTCTGGCTTCATCCTCTCTTCACTCACCTTTAACATATTTATAGACATTGATGAGGGCCCCCCCTCAGTCTCCCCCAGGTTAAAGAGCCCCAGCTCTCTCAGCCAATCTCTCCAGTAGCTCTTTGTCCCTCTTGAACTGGGGTGCCCAAAACTGGACACAGTACTCGAGGTGGGGGTCTCACCAATGCAGAGTAGAGGGGGAGAAGTACCTCCCTTGACCTGCTGGACACACTTCTCCTAATGCATCCCAGGATGCCATTGGCCTTTTGGGCTGCAAGAGTGCAATGTTGGCTCATGGTCATCCTCATGTCCACCACCCCCCCGGTCCCTTTCTCCAGAGCTGCTCTCCAATAGATCAGCCCCCAGCCTGTACTGGCACATGGGTTTGTTCCTCCCCAGATGCAGCACTTTACACTTTCTCTTGTTAAATTTCATGATATTTCTCCCTGCCCAGCTCTCCAGGCTGTCCAGGTCTCTCTGGATGGCAGCACAGCCTTCTGGTTTGTGAGCCACTCCCTCCATTTGGTATTATCAGCAAACTTGCTGAGGGTGTACTTCATTGATTAACTTCTCATAAGTCAGCTAAAGGCTACCTGCAGGTTTGTCTTGTCCCATAAATGTTGACCCTAAAGGTGCTCCCTCACAGCCACTTTTTCAGGTATCATTTCCCTGACTCAAACCTTGGCAATCTGCAAGAATCTGAAGAAGAGGGCCAGCATACAGAGTGTGCTGCAGGCAGAGGACTCTTCTCTATAAGTCATATTGGGTGCATTCAGAACTTTATATGAAGTCTGCTTTAGATTTTATTTTTCTTATATCAGTGTTGTGAATTTTCTATCAGGGATATAGGAAGTGATAAAGAAAAATCTTTGATAACTGTGCAAGGAAAAAGGTAGATAAAACACATGCTTTCACAGGGGATTCTTCTGTGATCTATGAGATATGTTGGTGGAAATAAATTCATTTGATTGTGTGATTGTTCCACTGGGACTCATTAAGTGAAATTTTAGCTTCATTTAAGTTTTCTTTCACACTTCAGTGACTATGGAAGAGAAAGAATTAGACCTGTTAACATTTGTGACTTTTAAGATGTCATGTGTACAGCTCAGTATAAAAAAGCTCACAGTATAGAGTTCTGTGATTATCTCCACACAGACTTATTCAGATCCATTTTCAGAAACAGAGTCCCAAAATAAAATGAAAAGATATACTGATTAATAATAATAATTGAGTACAGGATATCTTCTTCACAATTTTAAAATTTCAGTTCAGGTTTTATGACTTGGTATGACTTAGTATAAGTTAGGTATAATACTGTTAAATATTTTTCACTTACTGTAGACATGCTCTTATGTCTTACATAATATTTATGAGCATATTCCAAAACAGGGGAAGAGCTATGAACTCTATGGTGACTGCCTCTCCTATTGCCTGGAAGACATGGATGTCCCTCAAAGAGAAGATGCAGAAGGACTTTCTGATGCTGTGGTACCCTGGAGCCCTTGGGATACCCAAAGCTCCACTGTCATCTATGGCTACAGTTCATGTGCTACTCTGTCACATTATTTGGTTATGGGCTGATGATCTCACATCCCTGAAGAGTGAAGCAGTGGTATCTTCTCAGTCTTCTTTACTTACTGGCATGGCTGCTGATGTTCCCAGCTGAAAGTCTCACACAGGCATCCTCAATGGCCACTTGCTCTTCATGTGAAAAGTAACTTAAAAGGACCTGTGCAAGAAAAAAAAAAGTCACTGTCTTCTAGGTCAATACTCTTTATTGATTCTAGAATACAGGATTACCCTTGTGGGTATTTTTAACAGAGCAGAGAGAAACTAGATAATGAGTCAATCACAAGCAGTCTTTGCAAATTTTCAAGAACAAATTCATGTTTAGTCCTTAAGGATGCAATGGTAACTATGAATATAAAGCTACCTAAACTATAACAGAAGATTTTGTCAGGGCCCTGAGGGTACTGCAGGTCCTACTGTCCCTGCACTCCTTACTTAGAGCTCTCTTATCCTGGCCAGGGTCCAGGACCCATTTCAGCCACCAAGAGCCATCAGTCCCTGATCCAGTGCTAACTCAGCAGAGCCTGTATTCAGCTTCTCACAGTCTTGACCTGCCAGACCATGGATCCTCACAGCCAGGACCACTCACAGACCCACATCCAACAAGTGCAGATGGTCTGTCCAAGCTCTTACAGTTAATTTTGGATCTGGCTTCAAACAGGCATCAGAAAGTGATAACTGAAGATTTCAGGGCTGTAGTCATCACTTATTCCTGACAGGAGATAATTCTTTTGGCCTCTGACCACACAGACTTTGGAAGATACTACAACAGAATACTTTGAATCACTCAACCAGATTATATTTTTCCTTATCTTTTTTATGAAAGATAGAACTAGAGAGGAGGAAGGAAGGAAGGAAGGAAGGAAGGAAGGAAGGAAGGAAGGAAGGAAGGAAGGAAGGAAGGAAGGAAGGAAGGAAAGACAAAAAATGTGCCCATTGGTAGTCAAACATAATATAATCCACTCACTTGTTTTGACAAATAATGTTTGGGTTGCTTGAAAACCGTTATCTATTTATACCTTTTTAACACTGATATCAGAAAAAATTGTTTTCCTGAGTACAGAGTGAAACTCAACCTGAAGTCCAGGTGTTTGTGTTAAACAAACTGGTTATAGAAAAAGATGGCTGAGGTACAGAGTTGAACTGTAAACTTCATACTAAGGTTACTATAATATAAGCTGTTTAGAAAGTTTTATTAATGCACCTAACAAGAGAGAGAGAAAAGACATTTAGAAATTATCTACTATATTTCTATTGGCACTCTTGACTAGTGTGATATATATCTGCAAACAGTTAAAGGGCTGAGTATATGATCAAAACTACCACAACATAATAGTAGTATTAAATGGTATTTTTAAAAAGGAAGTTACTTCAAGAACTGAAAAATAATAATAAAAAAAATGCATGTTTCTCACAAGCAACAGTAATCAAAGTGAAATATAGCAAAGGAAAAAAGGATCTGAACATGGCTAATATTCATGGAGAGTACATATTACAATGCCTATTAAATATACCATTTTCTATGGCAGGCACATTCTGTAGGAATTTCAATAGATGATTAAAAATCCTATATTATGTATAGCTTATTTGCAAACTAGAGCCAAGACAATAAAAGTAAATTAAAAAGTAAACCAACTCTTTGACAATGGCTTATCATTCTAACCAAGTTATTAATAAATACCTTTGTTTTACATATAAAAGTGTAACAAATCAATCTTATTACATTAAAAAAATGTACAGAGCTGCTATGAATAAACAAAGAAACCTATATCATAGAATCATGGAATCATAGAATTGTCAACAACTGTAATATGTCTGTTTGTCATAGTCTTGTTATACCATTAATAATAAATGTGCATTTTACAGCACCTGCAACCCTTTGATGTGCTGTTTCATTCAGACTTGATACTGGATTTTGTTTCTGCCCATCAAACTGAATGTTCTAATGCTTTGGGAGTAAAGTGAAGATATGTTAAAAAAACTTAGTAGTAATAAACATGTTGCACCTGTGTCCTATAGAAGACTTTTGACTAGTTACCAAGGTCAAACTAACTGACTAGGGAAGTGAATATTGCTTATCAGACATCTGTCTTGAGAGTGGTAATTTCATCTTGAGTGTCTCTGCTTGCGTTATAGTCCCATCAGTATTTGAGGATACATGACCATTCCTCTCCATCTAGCAAAACAGGAGATAAGTGTATAGAAAGCTCTGAAGACAGTATTTTAATGAAAATTGTAGTGTATATATATTATATACATATAATATGATTCTCTATATATGAACAGGAAGAGCGCCTTTTCCCCAGGCTTTTATTTTGTGATGTAGTCCCTGATCCTCAACGCAGTTTTTAATGCATGTCTATGGTTGTGTAACACTAGTCCCTAGCACCAGTCATCTCTTAACCAAATCTTTTATTTCCTATATAATAGTCCTGTTCCTGAAAAATATATTGCGGTCCTGTTCTGAACCTATGTTTCAAAAGCATTTGTGTTTTACTGTCAGACTGTTTTGAAAGCAGTCAGCAATAGTGTGGGGAACCAGTCTGCTATGTGATCTTATTTCAGAGATAATTTCTTCCTAACAGTAACTTAACAGGGTTTTTTCTCCCAAAGCAGTGAAAGCATTTCTATATTCTCCCTGCTCTAAATCCTGTCTTTGTAGGACTTGGTTACATGGGTGACACTGAAGCTGGAGTCTGCCTTTATTAATGCCTCCCAGGCTGTCCAGCTGCAGGACATGGGAGTGAGGAAGAAGCCCATTTTCTTAAAGGGCAAAACATCCATGAGCCACTAGCTGCTCATCCATCTCCATAGCTCCATGAATTAGTTGTTGCTTCTACACCATCACGTGCTGTGAGTCTTCTGTTTTGCCTTAACCTCTATCTGTGACCCCACAAGTATAACAGCCATTCTCCAACTGCAAGGGAGAAAGAAGAAACTTTATTTCAATGAAAAATAACATGTACAATCAGTTTGTCTCAGTAGATTTAAACCAGAAATTCTGAGCTTTGTTTACAGTTACTGCTAAATGTCTGTAGCTACAATATTGCTACATTATTGCAATGACCTGAATTGTAAATACTTATTTGTTTGCAAAATAAATTAAAAAACAATTAAATCGGTTTTACTGTTTTTACTTATTACTTTATTTTTCCCACCTTCTACTACTTCTCTGTGGGTTAATTACATCTGCATAAGATCATCCTGACAAGCTGTCACTTCACTTTAATGTGTAAAATCTCCAATGACTTCCAGGGACTGCCCACCATGAAGAAATATGAGTAACATTACAATATCAGTAAATGGGGGCAGGGAAAATACAAAAACAACCTAAAAATTCCCCAAAACCCAGCAGATGTGGAAAGATAAGAGGCAAATTGCTTGCATCATAAAATCAGACAATATTGTCAGAGTCTATTTTAAAACCTCCAACAATTAATAAGTTAAATTTTACAGTCTCATGTCTTAAAATGGTCAGGTTTATGGATGCATGATTATTTATAGTGTCTTCAAGTCCCACAATTTATTGCAAAAGGTTTTTTTCTTGTATTTTCACAATAATGGAGGTGCATATTAATTTAATGAGATCTTTCTTGTTGCTTCCACTATTGTACTTTTTTGTCATTGATGAAGGACAAATCAGCAGTACACATTAAAAAAGAATAAAGTCTTGAAGATTACATGTAAAAAAAATAATATCTTGAAATACCCTTAACTGAAAGAGAACAGGAGAGGCTTAGGCTAATTAACCTGTGGGAATGTTGCAGGAGAAGGGTTTCAAATGCTGTTTTGTTCAGTTTGCTAAAGCTATCGTTATCTGCATCCTGCATTAAACTTTAGAGACTATTGCAGCAAATGTTGTAATTGAAGGAAAATAACACAGCTTTTGGTGTGTCCTCCCATATCAAAAGAACTTTTTAGAATCAGTAGTAAGAATTGAGCTTAATTGTTTTAAACACATTTTAAATAGTTTGCATTTGCTTTCTCCTGATACTTTTATATTCCCTCTATGGATTTTTGAAAGGAATAATTCTGAGAACTAGCTAATTGTAATGCTTTGCCTGCAGAAAGATCTCCCTTTTAAAGTGATAATTTTTTTGCAAATAAAAATATTAAAATCCCGTTCTCCCCAAAGAGGTGCACTATTCTAAAGTTCTTGAATGATTACTTATTAAATTATAATTTTCATAGGAAGCGAATGATCGCTTGTATGAATAACCTCTAGCATCCCCAAATTTTAGGCTACAGTAATAGCATATTTGATAAATAACAAATGGCAGTCTTAGAACTGTAAACCAGGCAGGATAGTGAGTCCCAAAGAAAGCAGAGCCTTTGTAATGTATTGAAGTATTCCTAAATGGGATCTGAAAAAGGGATGGTCAAAAGCCATCTGCAAATTAGTATGATTAATATGCAATTAAATATGAGAAATATCATTGTTCTTCCATGTTAAATATTTTGTATAACTTCTGAAATTTACTGCACAGAAGGGTTCAAGGAACACTACATATTACACAGGTGTTTGAAAATGGAAAAACAAAAGTTTAAGTGGACATAATATTTGCTCATGAAATCCCATGTCAAAAGAAAAATGAACTCCAAAGACTACATATAAAAGTGAATATATCAAATAGATGCTCTAGCAAGAAGGATTACCAGTTCTGAAACACTGTTTTGATATCTACAGCAACCCCCAAAATAACGTTTCCACATTTCTCCAAGAGTCTGGAAACACAATATATATGAAGAGTGTTTGACAGATCAGGATGATTGTGTTTACACACACACAGGATAAGAACTGCCACCAAAGAATGTAAGAATGGTTTTGAAACTACATGCACAAATACTCATGGCATCAGAAGCTACTGAAGTTACTTCATCTTTGGTGATGATGATGGTGAAGCACAGAGTAAGATATGGCAGCGTCTCACAGAGATGTGCAGCTCAGATCTGCCGTTCATTGTTGTGCTTCACCACAAGTCACAGATTTATATTTTCCTCATTTTCAGGGCTGTTGTACTGCTTAAACATGAAGAAAATAAGAAGATATGAGTGAGAAATTATGTGGGCATTTCTGGATTTTTTCAGCTCATGGTGATTATCCACCCCTTACACAATATATAGCAATTAATATGGCCAGTTGAGATGTGTTAATAAAGATCTCTTTATAAGGTTCCCCAAGCCTGCACAGCTCTAGGGATACATTAGTCATAAAAATAGAATGACCTATCTTACAGCTGCTCTAATTCAAGGCTACTACTGAATGAGCTGAGAATAGTTCCTCTCTTAAAAGTTAATTTCTTATACAGCGGTTGGCCCATGAAACCCAGTGTGTCAATGTTAACACAGCACAGAGATACTTGCTTTTTTTGGAGCGTGTCAGTAAATAGTACTTTCTGCAGTATGTGTAACTGCCAGTGCTTAAGATGCCACCTTTTGTTCTCAAATTATTTCTTCCCATCAGTGTTCATTTTTCTTGAATTTGCAATGTTTCAGCTTAGTTATTCATTCAGTAAAATCAAGTAAATCTTTGATGCAGCTGACAGAGTTAATAATAATTGCAATTACTTTTATATATAGTGGTTATTTAAGGGTATCTCTTTTATAAAATTGAAATAGTGATATTCATCATTAGAGGAAGAACACTCTTTAAACCCTAGTCCATACTGCACCATACACAACTAGATAAGAACTGATATAATCACACAGAGGGAAAGCTGGGGTGAAGCGGAACAGCACTGACCACTGGAACACAGTAGGGAGAAGTGTTGTTGGTCACTAAATGGCTCACTGGATGCCATCTGGATGGTCCTTTGCCAATGATGTCTCCAAGTAAGCTCTTGGTTGAACATGTGTCACGAGATGTTAGCCCTTTAAGTCAATTGAGTTTGAAGATAAATTAGCTTGAAAATCAAGCATTGTGTATTTAGAAGAGCACTTTATATATTTTAACCTATATCTACTGCTTATTATAAATCTTGGCATTATAAATAAAAGAGGAAAGTCCTGAGTAGACACCTGAGTTCTATTTTGTTCCTATGCCATATGTCATTTGAGACATTTTATGGATACCTGGAATCTCAAAAGAACACTCATTATACTGTTTTATCATATCACATTGCAAAATTCAGTGAAAAATTTATGTCAACCAGAAAACTATCTCATTTTGTCTTTTAGTACAAATAAATAAAAGTACGATATGCCAAATTCCAGTGGAAGATGTACTGTAGAAAACTACCTGTGGCTGCAGTTTCCCAGTTATGCACTTTTTGGAATTCAAGTTGCTGTACTAGCTGGAATTTAGCTGAAATATATGAACTGGAAGGGTACCAAGTTTTCCCAAGGTTTGAAAACAGTAATTGTCATTACCTGATTGAATTGTAGGCATTGTTTTAAACTCTGCAAAATATTAATGCCAGAAAAAACCCAAGTTTGAATTCTGCTTTTTCTGCCAGCAGCATTATATAATGAGATAAACATTGGTAATTGTGTTTAGTTCAATAACACTTTTAATTATAGCTGAGATCTCCTTTAAAGTGTATGGATTTTACTGATGCAAAGTAAACAGCTGAAAGCCAGTTGAAGGCAGTCTCATAGATTTCTACTGTCTAATTAAAGTACAGAAATGTTGTTTAACCAATTCAGGCATTTAGAATGAAAGGGGAAAAAAAGGTTGTTTGCATGTCTGATACATGGTTTCTCAGGTAATAAAGTTAGTTTTAGATAAGAACAAAATATCTGTAATCTGGGAATTTAACCTCTGTTATTAATTAGGCAAACAAGTAATGAATAGTCTACTATATTTGTATACATAATGACAGATAAGCAAGAAAGTTTCATAGGATCCCCTGTGGCCCTGAATCAGCAATATACTAATGTGAATTCCTAAACTTTAAACATTTCAGCACTCCTACTCAACTGTAAAAAAAATCCACCTGCACCATTTTTTTTTCTTGAATTAAGGTTTAATTCCTGATAAACAAATTGCTGAAGTGAGGCATAATTTTCATCTTCTTACTCTAGATGTGAAACTTCATGTGGCTTCTTTGCTATAGTAAAGAGATTCTGCAGCAATCCACATGCAGAATTGCCATGTCTGGCACCATACACAATTTTTGTACTAAATCACAGAATCGCTGAATGTTAGGGGTTGGAAGGGACCTAGAAGATCATTTAGTCCAAGCCCCCTGCCAGAGCAGGGTCACCTACACTAAGTCACCCAGGGACAGATCCAGGTGGGTCTTAAGTGTCTCCAGAGAAGGAGACTCCACAACCTCCCTGGGCAGCCCATTCCAGAGCTCTG
>JANHGL010023214.1:93897-108466 GCA_024611195.1 Ceyx melanurus | reverse complement strand
TAGGTGATCCTGCTCTGGCAGGGGGTTGGACTAGATGATCTTCTAGGTCCCTTCCAACCCCTAACATTCTGTGATTCCAGCAGAACAGAAACTTGTCCAAGACAGTAGTTGCATAGTAATGCAAAACAGCTCTGGCAAAGAATTTTGGAGAGGATGACAAAGGCAGCAGAGCGGACTGCAATGGGACAGAGAGATCATATTGCCATCATGACAGACAGCAGCCTGAGCATACAGAGCTCCTCAGCTTCAGCAAGACATCTTTTAAATGGCACTGCAGGGAAGTTTTCAGGATAAATTTTGAGAAACAGCAGGATGCAGCTTTGATGTTAACAGAAATAAAGAATAAAGGTACTCTGTCTAAAAGTGATCACATCTGTGCTACAGATTTTGTGTCTATGGCTGTTTGATTCCGAGATTAACAGAGATGATAAGTGGCCCAGGTTGTTACAGCCTTTGAAAGAGAAAGGAAGTTATTTGTGATGGATATTACAAGCAGATTGTCATTTTCTAGCTTGGAATCTCTCAAGGGCACCTGCTAAATCAAAGTCCTTGTTTTTGCAGAAGCATGTAGGGTCCATAATGAAAAACTGCAAAGAGGGATTTAAACTACTGACTCTTCCAACACCCTCCCTCCTGGTAGGACAGAAGTTTATTAATAACTAGAGAGTTGTCATTACAGGGTAAAAAAAAAAATTATCAAATAAGTTTAAACCTTCCTTGCCTGTGAAACCTGGTAATGCTAAATTACGTGGGATTACGTGATGAAATACAAGTGAAACTCCAAAAGTGGAGACATTACAATATATATGAGGTGATTAGCTTTTTTTTTTTTTTACATTTTATACTGTTAATTAGTCTTATGTGATATTTTGTTGTCAACAATATCTTTTAACATGTTTCTTTACTCCTATAAATTTCAAAACTCCCATAGCTCAGAAAAAATAACTCATTTACTATGATATAGTTAAATGCCAGTGAATAATATTTCTAATTAGTAAAATAAATACATTTATTGACTGCATTTCTACAGAGCAATGCTACCAACTCCTTTGAGAACACATGGCCAAATAAAACTAAGCAGCAGTTGTCAGTGTGGGAAAATGTGAAATAGCCCTGCAGGCACCAAGGTCAAAGAAGAATGTGGAGGAGGAGGAGGAGGTGCTCCAGGTGCCAAAGCAGGGGTTCCCTTGCAATGCATGGGCATGGGAGCTTCATATGGTGACACTGGACAGGGCTGGCCTGCAGACTAAGGGAATGATATCGGAGTGTATATTAAGGGCTGGAAGGGAGATGGTGGCTTATCAGGGTCTACTGGATAGTGCAGGACCCGAGCACCATGCTCAAGGTAAAGGGGTGGAAACTGCGCTGCCTGGGGCTAGGATGGAGCTGTGATTTGCATTAGTGAAGAGCTGATAATGAACCACTCTTTTAACTGTTGACAATAAAGCTTCCACAGCATCTAAGACTTTGTTTTTTTCCAATCTGCCTCACTGTGGATAGACCAGGGCTGGGCAAGAAGCCAGGACAGGTAACCCCAGAGGATATTTCATGCAGTATGATGTCATGCTAAGCAAGATAAAGTGAGTGGGGTTTTTTTGTACTTTTTACCAAAGTAAACAGAAGATCAGTTATTTTCAATATTCTCAGAGTAAAATTAGAGTAAGAAGTGATAATACCTATGTCACTAATTATAATGGCAATAATTAAGTTCAATATCCTTAGAAAAGTTGTCTTGGTCCTGCTTAAAAGTAAACAAATAGCTTATGCTTAACTCAAAAACCAGACAACTCCTTTTTTAATAAAGCAATGAAGAAATTAATGTGGCAGATTATTCAGGTAAGAGTGTTTCAGCAGTTAGGGATTATCAGCATGAGTACAATGAACCCAGGAGCTCTCATAGTACTTGCCATTTTTGCATGTTGGCTAACAGCTGTTTTTCTGGCCAAATAAAAAACTGACAGAGCAGACTGACTTAAATGACTTCCAATTTAGAGCTAAAAAAAGATTACTTGAGATTTTTCATCAATCAAAACCAAAAATACGCATCAGCTCTATTTGTCCTGAGGTAATTTTTCACCTGTCTCTAAACAGATTGTGTTTCATGTTCTTCAAAAATATATCTTGTTCAATCGTAAACAGTCATTTCCAGTTCTGAATGTTACCATTCCATATAATACATACTCCACCTCAGACCAAAAAAAAATATTTTCTTAAAGAATAGTGATACTTACTCAAGGTTAGATTTTCACATTTACATCAAAGTAAATGAGTATTTCTAACTATAGTTTCTAAAAAACACATTATATTTTGAGTAACCTCAGATACAGTCTTTCAGGGACAAGAAATTAATGACATGGGAATGGCTCATCCAACAATATGCCAGTTGAACTTCCACACTTGTCTCTAAAACTATCTATACCTTCCCTGTATATTTTGCATATATTCTGTAGTTTTTCAGGACAACATCTGTTCTAACTCTTAATTTTCAGCTACTATGTTATTCTGTTTATCCCTTATTGTTATTATAAAGTTTCTCATATTTCTTATATAGGAAGACCTTGCTACCTCATTATTTACAAGTACAGTCTCAAATTTTAAAAACACCCAACACAAATATCTGCTCAGAAAAACATAAACTGATGTAAATCTGAATGATTACTAAGCCCAAGTCCATTATTTTTGCTTTAGCAATATTGTTGACTAGAATTTGTATCCATAAAGGCTGACTTTATCCAATTCTTTTAAAATACATGTGGAATTGTCTCAGACAAGTTAAAGTTCCCAGGATACATGAGGATAAGAGAGAAACACTCTTTTTATTTCAAGATAATTGTTATTTTTGACATAGGCAGCTCTGTACGTATTGCTCCACTAATTCTTCCTTACTTGAAAAATAAACTACAAGGTGAACGATGTGATTGGAAAAAGCAAACCCAAATTCATCACTCAAAAAAAATTATCTAAACACAGTGTTGATTTTTATAGTTACAGCCATGAAGATCTCTAGTTTCACTGTGATCAAAACGTGATCTTTGTAATGCAATTATCTCGAACTTGTAATGCACAAAAACCTTTCCAGAGAACCTGGCTCTTGTCTTTAAAACCAGACTCCACAATGTCAGCAAGACTGCTGTCACCTTGTCCTCATGAGAGAAGTGGGTTGTGATATTTGAAGCACTGTTCATAAGGAAGCTACAAAAACATTTCACAGGTATCAGGCAAGGTAACATTACAAGGATAAACCAATTTCACTTGCATCTTAAGTAGGGGTCTCAGAAATGAAAGTCTGTGCCCTCTTTCATAAAATGATTGCTAGTGATGTTGGGAACCCAGAAGGTAACGTTTTTGAGAGATATCAGCAAGTGTCAATCTACTTTGTGTAAATTTATTCCAGACCTGCATTAATAATAATCTGAAAATATCACCTATCCATGATGACAATAAAATGTCAAGTCAGTGGAGATGTAAAGACTAGGAGAGATAAATTTGTCAAGAGGATTTCAGGAAGTCTTATTAAATATTTTTCTGATTGATTTGTTGGAGTAATTTGTTTTTTTGTTTGGTTGGGTTGCTTTTTTTCTGTGTTGGTATTAAGTTTTCCTGAAAGCTTTTGAAGTTAATACCAACACCCTGAAGTTTTCCTGAAAGCTTTTGAAGTTCAGGAGCATTCTAGTAGAAACAACTTTTAGTTATCCCTTTTGGGCATTTTCTGTACTGCTTGAACATTTTATCGGGCCACTCTCTCCACGAGATATTATTTTTTGTGGTATTTTCTTAGTTTGAGAAATAGTAGATGAAATTATTTTAGTCTGTCTGTTTTAGGTATCGAGTACAGAAGATACAAAATTCTGACTAAGTAATTTGTCATCTCTGTATTTAGATTAGTTCCAAGTTGGGGTTGAATATAACTTGTCCTTTTGATTTATATGCTTTTATGTACAAAAATCTGCATCTGTACATATATGTCTACTGAGTTATTACTATTCGGTGAAAAAAATGCATAAAATTTGCTGGTATTGTAGTCTTTCTAATTTAAAACCACTGACAAGTGGAAGGTAAGATCAATTTTTAGAAGACTGTAACTATATTCTTCTGAACGAGAAGTTTCGTTTTGATTCTCTGACATAATTTAAAGGGCAAGATGAGAACATATTGAAGAAAAATAGTGTATCTTCATTCCTTCAAAAAAACAGTGACCTTTCCTTGAAATCTGAAATAATCTGTTTTTCATTAAGTATTTCATATTGTAAGGTTTTCAGCATGTGACTTACCAGTGGGAATAGAAATATTACTACTGGACAGATACATATGATAGCTCTACTTAAAATACAAAGTCAAAAAGCTAAAATAGCCTGCTGAAAGGTTAGTTTTACTTGAAGCATGTCATGGAGATCATGTGCTACGATCACATCAGCCTAGTTCTGCAGGAGGAATTCTATAAGCCTGCATACCTGGGGAACTGGGGCAACACTTATTTCCTCTTATTTTCCTATGTCAATGGTTAGATCTCCACTCTGGTAGCATACAGTGCTTTAAAAAATAAATAATGACATTAGAGTTTCCATGTGTGAGGGAAAAACTGGAATGATCTGTAAGGTCAGGCTACTGCAAAAGAAGAAACAACCAAAGTGCAACTGAAGACTAAGCAGAAAAACGTGTTCTAGCCAAAAGGCCAAATCAAATTGCCAAAAAAAAAAAAAGAAATTTGAATAAAGAAATAGAAAATCTTGCCCTATATATACAACAAAGACATAAAATTAGTCTTCCTTATATCCCATGAAAGACTGAATAGTGAACATGAAATCTCACAGTAAAATATCACATCTCCACAATAACAATCACATTCCAAAGTGATGGCAAAAGCACTCCAGGCAATCCTATCACCTTGAGCCATTTCAAAATAAATAATAAAAACAGAAGTGAGTAGCAATCCCAATGGAGAGAGAAAAAGGAAATATGTAATGAGAACTCAAGACAGGCTAGGGCTAAAAATAGCACAATATGATTTACAGAAATTGCTATATTAAAATATAGATTAAAAGGATGGAGTTCCTACTGGTTTTTTCCATCTCACAAACAACACGAAGAAAATAACTCTCTGGGAAAATTGAGTCTAAGATGTCTCACTTCATTTCTTATCCCTCAAGGAAGCTTTTATAGCTAGACATGCCATTTTCCACATCACGGTTTAACTTCTAATTAATAAGAATAGAAACACTGATATATTTGTATCTAGGGAAAAGAAAACAAATACAACAAATCCATTCTCCTTAAGTAAAGGGAACCATTAAGTGCTATAAGCATTCCAACATTTCCTGTACTTGATAAAGAAAAGGCATTTTTCTCCAGTAAAGCCAAGAAAAGGGTAAGAAAAAATTCAACAATCATCTAGAAATTACTGATGCAACAAGAGGAAACAAATGACTGACTAACCAAGAACACAATACCCTACAGTCCTACTGTTGAGGTGCTTTATGTAGTGTGTTTATTAACAGTGTTTCTGCAGCAACCACATGGAATTATCAATACATAGTCAGTAAGACCATTAATTTATGTTGTACTAAAAAAAGGGGTTTTGCAGTCAAAAACAGTATGAGAAATAACAAAATCCCTCCCAAAACAGAAGAGTCCATTTACCAAGGAAAGACAAAAACGTATAGAATTGCTATGCAGTTGATAGAATATGCATTAAAATTGGTAATTACCAGGATGTAAGTACATAATTTATTTCTATGTTTAATCTGCCTTTTCTCTGGTGCACATTGTACGAAAGATGAGAAGTTTCACATATGACTTTGTACATGTGAAGCATTAGCTTGTACATCTTGGTTTTGAAAAGAAAGCTGAGAAGTCAGCTAATGCTGAAACTGTAACAAAAAGTGGCCACTGCTCTTCATTTACATTGGGTTTGATTGTGTAAATTCTTCAACAGTTTTCCTCAGGAACAAAATTTTTGTCATTCTGTTCTGAGAACAAAATGTATACTTCATTAAAAGTAAAGAAAAAAACATCTAATAAGGAAAAACTCTTTAATCTGAGGGTCAGTACATAGCTGTGGTTGTAATCCCTTCTAATGAAACTAATAAGATCATTATTACTGCCTTCCAGTAAATAAATAATGGGGAACACACACACACACCCCACCCCATGCATTGCTGAGAAAATTTGTTTAAAAATATTTCTTAACGTGCAAACAAAGTCATGTGCTTCTATATTTAGCATTGCCTTTTCTACTTAGCAGCAGTAACTTTGCAGAATCAGAGAATACTGCTTTTTAGAGCAGGATTAGCCTAAGCAGCTTAGTTACCATGGCTCTAGTACTTAGTATACATATTCAGTAAGATTTCTTATGTACTTTCCCCTCCCTTACCACTTGAATTTTATCATTCCGTTTCTGCAGTAGAAATGAACATTAACAACATCCAGAAATTACTATTCTCCTAAAACAGAATATAGCCTCCCATTCAAAGCCAGAGCCATTCACTGCCTCTTCAGTGCAGTTTTGCCAACTCCTGCTTAAGTCTCATAGACTTTTAGATTAACAGGCAATGAAAGCAAGAACAGAAGAGTAGAAAAAATATTTCTCACATAGAGAGTTGAATCTGATAGTAGAAGTATGAAATGTAACTAAAGATGGAATATCCTCCACTCCCCTTGCCAAAAAGGTCTTCTTCCTTCTCCTGTCCTTGCTGTCTTACAGGAACAATTTTCAGATACTAAAGTGAAAAGCAGATTTAAATCTCTGGTTCAGTGAGTAATCTTGGTCATATACCACACAATGTACTGTTGTGAATCATATCAGACAGGGATCTTTTCAAATATGCTGTGGAAATAAGTGGTTTTGGTTTTTTAAATATCAAAACTCACTTAAAGGTTTTTATAGATTATGTTTGTGCTTGTCATAAATGTGTAAAAGGTTTAAATATTATCTACCAGTGACTGGCAACATCTTGATTTTAAATTCCATTGTCACTAAAAGAAACTTGAATTTTTGAGCTGCTGATTCTAAAGTCTTGAGGTTTAAAGATGCTCTTGTGGTATTTCTACAAGCAGATTCCTCCCCTGATTAAATTATGCAGCTCACATGGCATGGCCAGCCTAGCTGATGAGAATGTGTAGATGGGTAAGAGGTGATTTTCACAGATATAAAGAATCTCTGCTTTTCTGACTGGTGATGAATCATGCTATGAAAAACACCTGAAGAGCTGGAATTTATAAAGACAGAAGGAGAAAGGGGGAAATAGGTTAGCAGCAATGTCAATTATAACACAAGAAATGTTAAACTCTATAAAAAGAAACACTGATGTCTTAAAAGTGCATGATTAGCCAAAGGGAAAAATTCAAGCTGTATCAGAATATGCCCTATATTCTGTATATTCTTTCAGTGGTCAGGCACAGCGATAAATAAAAAGAGAGAGGAAAATAAAGAAGTGCTCTTTTTTTGGTATTTGTTTGTTTGCTGGCATCTGCAATACCAGACATAATAAAGACTTAATAGTAGACAGAATTAACTGGAGTTCACTATCATTAACACAAACAAATGGAATGGAACGTTGCAAGTGTCAGCTTATGCTGTTTCTTCAATGTGTGACAAATTATTTCAAGTATCAAATCATGGAAACTCAAAAGTGTTTTTTAACTACATTGTACCAGTCCTTTATTTACCATTTGTACACTGGCTCTTCCTTGTAATGCATCAGTACATCAAAGCAACTGTCTAGCTTAAAGGCAGATTTTTTGAGGTAAACAAGAAAAAACAAACATAGAGCCAATGTCCAGTGTTGTAGTAGTAATAAGAATACCCTCTTCTTCTTAAATCTCGAGTCATGTTTTTTCATTGCTTAAAATCAAAATGGTTTGTCTCAATTTTCTAATACTTAGGGTATCAGATTTAGCTCAGCTTACCTCTTGCATAGGTGTAAGTGATTGTCTATGCAAACCACATTTAACTTAGATTGTGGCTAACTTTGTCTTTCTGCATTTCTGCAGAAATTGAGAAGCCTTAACTGGTTTTACCAGATGAGGTCAAGTTTTTGGGAGTGTTGCCAACATTACAAGCCTCTCCAAAGTCTACACAGGGAATAAGCAACAAGCAAGGAGACAAGTGAAGCAAAAGTATTTTGTGGGAGAGATGTGCTGTGTAACAGACTCTGCAGTGCTCTTCTTTCTACCACACACACTGGGCAAGTGCAGCACTAAACTTCAGGCTATTTTGCTTGCCTGTGTTCTGTACCAAAAGCAGCTAGAACTGGAAGGGAATGGGGCACCCAGTGGTGCACCCTGGGGCTCGGAGATGGTTGGAAGCATCTGCACAGCCACAGCTAAGCCCTTGCTGCCATTCCCCTCACAATTTTTCATGACAGCCTCTCGCTTCTGGAGATGCTCTGCAAGGCCTGCTGTAGTGTGCAACCTTAGAAGCAGCTCTAATCCAGATGGAAAAGCAAGAGTCTGCATTGCAGGAGTTCTGCAGGTAGTCCATGTTGTGTTCCATGGCTTCCTGGAGGCTACAGCCCAGTTAGAGGACTGTGACTGGATCTGAGTGCTAACCCAAGGGTATCATTTGTAACAGTTGTGTGCCTGCAGATCCTACCACAGCAAACACCTGTGCAAGCATCCAGGAGACACATGCTTTGTTGTAATTAATACTGTCATAAAAGCTAACTAATTTCACATTCCGTAGATGAGTTTATCCTGCTAGAAGGAAATATCTCTGGATGTATGTACCTGAGGTTGGGTTTGCACTGCATGACCATTTCAAAGAGAAACATTTTATCCTTGAACTCCAAAACATGTCCTCTGCTTATTAGTGTAAAATTATAGCACGACATTCCTCCTACCTGATTGCCTGCTGCAATACAAGACTACAACTGTCATCTTCACTGGTAGCCTCTGAAAAGTGATTATAGTCCTGACAGAGCATGTGGAGTTTCCTGTTAATGGGAGAGATTTTCTTCTCTGGGATTATCAAACCAGCATGTTTTAGAATCAGTCACTTCACTCAGAAACATACCTCCTAACGATACTGTGAAGTTGGATTAATTAAAAGTAAAATTACAATCTCACAAGAAGTATATGGTTTTATACAGAAACAGTTTTCAGTAACTCAAGTATTTTATAACAATCATTTACTTCTAATCAACTCAGAGAAGATTTTCAGACACTTATGTATAAAGTAGAGCTTGTGAAACGTGAAAACAAAAACTCAGCCAGTCATTATGAACCATACAGTTTAACTGGTGATGAGATTATACCTTTCTATGAATGCAGGAAAGTTTTTTGCTGTTTCTTATGAAGAAGGGAGTAAATAATTGAGGAGGGAAGGCTGGAGAGAAATAATTTTAGATTGTGTTTTATGAAGGACTATCAAAACAGCCTAGAAACATTTGGGCTTTAAATGTTGCCTTAAGATTGGGTTTGTATTAGTACAGGTTTTGAAATCTATACCTGGTGTGTTATAAGCCAGAACTAAAAAACATTATTATTATAATCTGATTGAATGTTACAAGTAGTGTTGGATGTGTACATTGAAATAATGCTTGCAACTGTTTATAGAACAGGTAAGTTATGCTGGTGCACCAGAGTTAAAGTATGAAGATGTAAACTATGCAATTGCAGTACTGTTACTCAAATGGAGCTCTGTAAAGCAACTATTTGAGCCTGCAGATAGAAACTGGTTTCAAGTTTGTTTGTTTGTTTTTTTTAAAGCCTACTAAAATATTGGAGAATTGAAGATATTTTTTTTTCAGAAGTCATTCCAGAGTTAATACTGAAGACAGAGAACATAATTGTCTTGTCTTGTATCTGTACAACTGAGGCTACAAGCTAAAAACCCACACATTTCCTGAAATAACTAGGTAAGTATGTCTCTGGCTGTAGCCATTCACGCTCCTTTCCAGCACAGAAATTTCCTTCTAACATCAAAGACTTATGTTGGAATGAAATGTATTCAACAGGATGAATCACACAATGCATAACCACAGAAGGTGTACTAAAAATTTCTACTATATTAAGATTTTGCTTCCATTTGCATTTGATTTTTAGGTACCGGGAAATTCTTTCCCATACATAAAGTATTTCATGACCCACTACTGCATAAAATACCAGTCAGAACATTGAGATCACTTCAGGAAAATTAACAACACATTTCTGAAGAAATGTAGAAATAAGGCAAATCTTTGTTGCGTGAACAAATACTTGCAGTCTGGAAATTCAATAAATTAGTGTTACATGAAGTTCTCAAAGTGACTTCCACACAATACCCTGAATTTCATTAAAAGGGAGCTTCAAATGTTGAAAGGACTATGAAGACAGCTCTTTACTATTAACTTCCTGAAATCTTAAAGTTTCCTTTGAAAAACATTACCTGAAGAAACATTAAGTATTTAAACTTCTTAATTCATATTTATTTATCATTTCTTTTTTTCCCACATCCACAGGCTTCCTGTAGAGCTATGTGAAGAAGACAGAATGCACAGATGTACACTGCAGGCTTCGGAGGAGAAGAGTGAGATGGGTGATTCTGCAAGTACAAGGAGCAACTGCAACATCTTTCATTCAAATAAAGAGAAACGTTCAACCACCAGATCCTGAAGCACATGGTTACCTGCCCACAGGTGTCAGTGCCTCTTCTCTTCACATGCCAAAATATTTTAGAGCTTTTTGTGCTGCATATGTCCTGCAGAGTTGCCAAAACAATGGTAGTGTCTGAGCATAGGTTAGGTCAGGTATCTCTCTGCCTCTCATCTTTGTCACACACCCTGGCACAGATAGAAATGCTGAAGAGCTGAAGTACAGAAATCCCACGACAGGTGCCTGGTAACTCTGAAGTGCCACACCAACAACAACATAAAGGAAGTTCCTCCACACTCAGCATATCTCAGGATACTCCTAGCACTGGAAAGCAGTTTCAACATATTTTTTTTCAATGAAGTTCTAACTCGTTAACTTATTACTGACTTTCTGGAAAGGAACTATAAGATCCTTTTCTAAAACATGATTAAAACATAAGGAGGATTGATAAATTTTGAATGAATACATAGTTCAGGAAGCTTATGTCCTTTTTCAAAGTTAATGAATGAAAATCAATCCAGGTTGCATTGTTCAGCAGCTATTTTCCATCCCCAAGAGAGCTGCAAATACTGTAGTCAATAACAGAACAAGAACAAATAACATTTTAAAGTGTTAAATCAGACAAGCAGATTTTCAATTTAGTCCCAAACCTATAAAGTGGTATTTAACATTTGAAAGCAAAAACTCCATTCCAGGCCTGGAAATCTCTAAAGTGAAGGAGATGTGGGTTCAGGGCTAAAAGGTCAAGAGAATGGATGCTGACAGTCTAACAGCTGGGCTGGATTTCTCAGGTAGCTATTACAGCTCCTAATTAAACAACACTGGGTTTTTGTATTGTTTTTACTTTCTTGCAAGGCTAAATGAACTCTTCAAAGAGAAGTATACAATAAAAATGCATAATGATATTAAACATGAACTATTTTTTTCCAGTTATGTGGAACTAGCAGAAATGTTTTTAACTGCTTCATTAATAGGCCATGAGACTAGAACTGGTAAAAAACCTGAAGACCAAGAATTCAGTATTTCAGGGAAATAATGTCATATCAACACTTCACATAGAAGCTGAGAAACCAAATAATTCAGCTTCCTAAGTCTTCCAAATGAACCTAGGTGATTTTCCCAGGTTCCCAGAGCACATTTTACAAATGTCTGCTGCTCTCCATCTGCTGAGCTGCCTGTCTCCAGTCCTGTGCACACTACAGCTGTTCCTCCTGTCAACCAGCCAAAAAGACTGCAAAGTTGGTGAGCAAGGCTGCCCTCTTACCTGACCAAGGGAGAAGGAACCCAGGGAAGCAGGCAGGACACATCCAGGCTGTTACAGCACCAGCTTGACCAGGTTTGCAAGGCAATCAGGTATTTAGCTAAATGCATTGCACAGGGTGCCTAACGAACTTTAAGGTTTCCTTAGCAACTGGCTCTTTTGGCTTTATCTGGAGATTGGACTAAGCATCTCCCAAGCTTTCCAGATGGCCAGACCAACTCATTTCCCACACAACTGGACTGCCTGACTGCCAAGCTCACCAGACTACTGAAATCTCCAAAAAGGTAGAAAGAGATGTTTCCCTGGAAGCAGCTAAATTCTAGTAGCAGCTCTAGGAACTACTGTCTTGTGCTTGAATGCTCTCCTTTCTGACTCACAGGGCTCACTTAGCTAACTTGCCAGTTTGAGGAAACATAGTAAGAAAGCAGCTCATTAAAGGGCAGCTGGGGAAATTTGGAAACTCAGTTCAATCTTCTGGGGTTTCAGTTCCACTAAACAAAACCCAGTAGTTTTTCTCTTTCCATTTTTTTTTTTTTTAATTGGGCTGCACTCATTTGTGAAAGGTAGAAATGTTTTGCAAGTCAGACTTCTGTCCTTTAGGAATTTCATGCCAGCACAGATTTGCGAATTTGGAGACATCTTGAAAATAGGAGAATTAAAAATTAAAACTTTTTTTCTTTTAAAATAAAGTCTACAATTAGCTGTTTGCACTAATGAGAATTACTTCTTTTGAAGTAGATTCACTTACCAATAATTCTGCTCTTTTCTACCAGTCATTCCATTAGTATAGATTAAGACAAACACCCTAATCCTCACATTCATATTTCCTTTCTCCCTCTTTTAGAAATAAATGAGCTTCTTACTCTATCAGCCGTGAGCAGAATTTACAACCAGTACTGCCAGTTACCACTGTGTGGTTACTGATTCTTTTGCTCTCCCCGAGGAGATGGTAAAGCACTGGCTGCTCTGGCCAGGGCCGTGTGCAGTGTGACCTGCAGTGCCTGGCCACTGCAGGAGTGCACTGCACACCTTAGCTCCACACCTGTCTGAGGCTGCCTGCAATCCAACCTGTCTTTTCAGCTGCTGTACTTGGAACTGCATCTGCTAGCTAGAGAGACACCAGGCTGTTTATCTAACCATCACTAATCAGAAGGTGGTTCTCTTAAGGCCAAAGGCTGTGTCTGGTGAATGTAAGCATCCACTCAGGCATTCTGATAAGCTCAGGGCTCCTTTCCTTCTATTGATTATAACGAGAGTCTGGATGACTACAGATAACATTTGCTGAGTTAAGAACTACACTGAATGATTTGTCCCAGAGGTCACAGAAGATACAAGTGCAAGGTGCATCTTACTGCTTGTAAATTACAGTCCTAATTATTAATATACAGTCCTAATTATTAAGCCACCTTTCCACGCAGTCCCTGCCCTGGTTCCTGGCTCTGTTTCTCTGACTCCTTCTTAGTTCCTACTTCTTCAACAAAGTGTACCCAGTCTAAACAGACAACCTCCTCAGAGTCTTTAGGCACACCCTGGAGTAATTAAGTAAACACCTGCAATGATTATTGGAACATGACAAAGCTATTAAACTTTTAACTTTTAATAGTATGCATTTCCCTACTTAGTTTCCCAGGATACAATTAGGTTTTTGTTGCTCCAAATGCTCAGTTGTTTAATTCATTCACTGCTTAAGTTACATGTAATAATGGCTATAGACAGAAACTCCAACAATCCTCATGCCTCTGAGGTGTGAATATATTTGGTATATGCTTTTTTCTGTGAAAAGCAATATCCTAGCAGACTGCACACAGCTTTGTAGCAAAAATCAATGTGGCTGAACACAAAACATTCTGACCAGGGCATTCTAACAAAGATCCCAAATTTTATTTTTATCTACCACTCAAGCATATGGAAAAATAATGTATTTGACTTAATTACTTTGTGTGCATTAAAAGCTTGTTTGTGCAGTTGTCTGAAATACAAATTGTGAGAAAATATGTGTGGGAGAACTAAGATCTGCTAACAAAACAAGCAGTAGCTCTGCTACAAATTTGTACACATTTGGAAGACGCATCTTTAAAGATCAGAAAAAAATAACAGAGTAACTGTTTAAAGTTTTATAACAATGTATATCTTTTTCTATAGATTTTTCACTTTAAGCATGTGTGTAAGCATTACACCTGTCATCAAAAAAATTGATGCCTCATGATAATTTGTTCAGCAATATTTTAGGATGAAAAGCGTTGTGAAACTTTAAAAGACAACAAAGTTATTCAATCAAACCACAGAATTATGTTACCATCTCTATACTTGAATTCAGCTTGCATTTTATTTCTACTTAACATGAACCAAAGCACAGAAAGCCCATTTTTAGAAACTGCTGACCTGAAACCACACTAGAAGCTCACAGCAGTGTCAGTGAGGTTCTGTATCTGAGCCCCACTAATTTTCTCACTCTTTGAAACAGCAACAAAACTAGTAGAGTCTCTCAAAGAAGACTGGAAATTAATGACAATAGATCTTCTGAAGAGCTTGGAGCTATTTTTAGTTCTCCCTGCTATGGGCTGCATTCAAACAATGCAAAATGAATATCCATTATGGAACTGTTCTGGTTTGAGTGAAAACTGAACAGGGTCTGTTCAGTGATTTTACTTTTCAGCTCAGGTTTCTAACTGGCTGCGCTTTCTGGAGTTAGCAGCATGTTTTGCAGACAGTGTCTGCTTCTAGCAGTGATAACACCTC